>PVIY010036570.1:0-25361 GCA_004026745.1 Myrmecophaga tridactyla | reverse complement strand
GTGCATGGTGAGCATGGCACCGTCTGCTGGCTTTTTCTCCAGGCCTCTTGTTTCATGAAGCTCCTCGGGAGGCGTTTTCCTTCTTCATCTCCCAAACGTCACTGGCTGGTGGACTCTGCTTCGTGGTTCTGCAGTGTTCTGAGGCTTTCTCCAAAATACTTCTTCTTTTAAAGGATTCCAGTAAACTAATCAAGACACACACAGAATGGGTGGAGACACATCTCCATCTAATCAAGTTTAATACCCACAGTTGATAGAGTCACATCTCCGTGGAGATATCCTAATCAAGTTTCCACCCTACAGTGCTGAATAGGGATTAGAAGAAACCATTGCACCTGCATGATTGATTAGGATTAAAGCGTGGCTTTTCTAGGGTACATAAATCCTTTCAAACCAGCACAGGCCCCTCTAAGAAACTTTTAATTTCAGTTACTGTGGTCTTCAGTCTGTAAGGTTCCTTTTTATACTTTCTTTTTTATTTTTTCATGCTTTCTTTTTATTGATATTTACCTTCTGTTCATTATTTTCCTGATGTCCTTTAGTTCTTTGTGTCCTAAAGCTCTTTGGGACTTTTTTTTTTTTTTAACTTTTTAAATTCTATAATATAACATATACATAGCAGAGAAAGAAAACAGCAATAGTTTTCAAAGCGCTCTTCAACAAGTAGTTACAGGACAGATCTCAGAGTTTGTCACGGGCTACCATACCATCCTCTCAGATTTTTCCTTCTAGCTGCTCCAGAACATAGGCAGCTAGAAGGAATATATATATTTTTATCATCACTTTTCTTCTTTTTTGTGAAAAATAACATATATACAAAAAAGCAGTGAATTTCGAAACACAGCACAGTTAGTTGTAGAACAGAATTGAGAGTTTGGATGGGTTACAATTCCACAATTGCAAGTTTTTACCTCTAGCTGTTCTGTTACTGGAGTCTAAAAGATATCAATTTAATGATTCAGCAATCATACCCATTTGTTAAACCCTACTTCCTCTGTATAACTCCACCATCACTTTTCATCTTTCTCCCACTCCTTAGGGTGTTTGGGCTATGCCCATTCTACCTTTTTCATGTTGGGAGCAGCTGTCAATTATATGGGGTAGGGAGATGGAACTATCTGATGTTCTGGAGAGGCTGGGCCCTCTAGGTTTCAGGAGTTATCTGGTCCTGGGACCCGTCTGGAGGTTGTAGGTTTCTAGAAAGTTACCCTAGTGCATGGAACCTTTGTAGAATCTGACGTAATGCCCTACGTGTTCTTTAGGATTGGCTGGAATGGTTTTGGTTGGGGGTTGGCAAGTTATGATAGGTAGTCATGTCTAACTGAGGTTTGCATAAGAGTGACCTCCAAGTAGTCTCTTGACTCTATCTGAACTTTCTCAGCCACTGATACTTTATTAGTTACACTTCTTTGCCCTCTTTTGGTCAGGGTGGAATTGTTGATCCCATGGTACCAGAGCCAGAATCATCCCTATGAGTCATCTTCCACGTCGCCAGGGAGCCTCTCACCCCTGGATGTCAGGTCCCATGAGGACCATTTTTTTTAAGGTCTTTGTCTGGAATGTCCCAGGTCCAGCTTTCCTCACTGATTGTTTCCAATGTGAGAATATTATTTCCCTTTGCATGGGCCATCAGTCCCTTTTTCTTTGTGCATTTTATAACCTTTTGTTGCAATCTGGACATTTGATATTTTAATTTCTTATCTCCAGAATTTGGAGGTTTTGGTGTCTGTTTCTTAAGCTTGTATCCAGGTAGTGTTATGATGTGACATGGCAGAGATTTTCTTGACTGCCAAGAGCTTTTAGAAAAAAGGTAAAAAAAAAAAAAAAAACACCTTTACCAGTCATTGTAGTCTGGGAGCCCTTTGTGCAAGTGCTCTCATAGGGTTATTTCCAGTCTTTTCTGCACATGCATTTTTCTTTCCCTTGGAACTCCCCAGTTTGCATGGCTGCAGTGAATGTTCTCATTCCCCTGGGAAAGTGTTTCCTCCAGCCCGGAGGCCCCGGGTAGCTGTGACCTGACTGCCCTCCTACAGTGTTGTGTAGGACGCTACTAGGTGTAGAACCAGTTCTGAGACCAAAAGCTGTGACAGTTGACCTGGTTCAGCCCTTCAGGCCGCCCCCAGGAATGCGGGCACAGACATACCTGCACTCTGGTATGTGCACGGAGGATACTCTGCTCCCCGCAGAACCGGGACCAGAAACCCATACCGTGAGCATGTACCAGCTCCACACCAAGCTGGTGACGGGCATGTACCAGCTCCACACCAAGCTGGTGACGGGCGAGGGAGGGTTGGCAAGGCTGCCACGAAATCCTACCATTTCTTTTAACTTTTTTTTTTTTTTAATTTGCATATGGGCAGGAGGCACCAGGGATCAAACTCCAGACCTCCAGCACGGCAGGTCGGAGCTCTGCCTGCTGAGCCACGGCAGCCGCCCAACTTTTTTTTTTTACTGTGAAATATACATACAAAAAAAAGCAATCAGTTTCAAAGTACCTTGTAACAAGTAGTTATAGAACAGATGTCAAAGTTTGGTTTGGGTTACGGTTCTACCATTTTAGGTTTTTCCTTCTAGCTGCTCCCAAGGCACTGGAGACTAAAAGAAGTATCAGTATAATGATTCAGCACTCATACTCATTTGTTAAATCCTGTCTTTTCTGTTATAACTCCTCCTTCTCCTTTGCTCCTTCTCCTAATCTTTAGGGATCTTGGGGCTATGCCCATTCAAACGTTTTTATGTTGAAAGGGGCTGTCGACAATATAGGACGGGGGTGGAATGAGTTGATGTTCTTGGAGAGGCTGGCACCTCGGGGTTTCAGGACTTATCTGGCCTAGAACTCTCTGGAGGTTTTAAGTTTCTGGAAACTTATCCTAGTGCGTGGAACTTTTGGAGAATGTCAGCTGGAGCCCTTGGTGTTCCTTCGGGTTAACAGGAGCGCTGTTGCTTGGGGTTTAGCAGTCAGCACTGTCTAACTGAAGCGTGCCTAAGAGCAGCCTCAGAATAGCCTCTTGATTCTATTTGAATGCTCTTAGCCACTGACAACTTATTTTGTTGCATTTTTCCCCCATTTGGTCAGGGAGACGTTATTGAAATCCTACCATTTTAAATTGCTTTTTTCTTGATTTGGTACTCACCCCTTTCCTGGAATGCCTGAAGTGCTTTCCAGAGCTTTGAGGAAGACATTTTTGCCAGTTCTTGCTCAGGTGTTCTATGGGAGGCGGGATCCCGGAACATCTCTCTCCCCCATCCTGATTGGGATGGAGCCCTCTTCTTATAGGGACACCTGTCATAGGATTGAGGGCCCACCCCAAATCCAGGATAATTTCATCTTGAGGCCTTTCATTATATCTACAAAGACCCTTTTCCCAAATAAGGTCATACGCACAGATTCCTGGGGTAGGGTGTGGCCATACATTTTGGAGGACCACCGGGCAGTGCGGTGAAGCAGCTGTCGCACGTACATTTCCCGTCTTTCATGAAGTCGCCACAGGCAGCCTGGGTTGAGCACTCTCTAAGTCAGTCCCTCCCACCCAGCCCCCGTGCCAATGCTGCAAGAAGGAACCTCCCACTTTACAGAGGGCCTGGGCCCCTGGCCCCTTCCCCAGTAAGGCTCACCTCCCTTACCCAGGGAGAACCCCACGAAACATGCAGAGAGCACAGACAGTGGGGAAACTGTGAGAGAGTCCTCTTCCATCTTCCCAAGGAATCCTCCAGAAGTGGATTTAAGTCACGCGTTTTTAATTCAGATGTTGTGATCACATCCAGTTCCAAGGTGTTTTAGTTTCCTAGGCTGCTGAAGCAAATACCATGAAGTCCGTCAGGTTAAACAACTGGAATTTATTTGCTTATAGTTTTGTGGCTCAAAGAAAGTCAAATCAAGGTGCTGCTTTCTTCCCGAAGACATTTGTGGGGCTGGCTGCTGGAGAGCCTTGGCTCCTCTGTCACGTGGCAAGGCACCCGGCAGCCTCTCCTGGTCCCTCCCTTCCTTCTGGTTTCAGCTCCTGGCTGCGCCCTCTGTGGCTTTCCCTCTCAGTCTGAATTTCACTCCGCTTATAAAGGACTCCATCCTGAATGATGTGGGCCACGCCTTCTTAACTGGAGTACCCTCATCAAAAGGTCCTGCTAAAAATGGTTCCCCACTCACAGGAATGGGTGAAATTTAAGAACATGTTTTTCTGGGTCCATACAGCTTCAAACCACCAAACCGGGACTAAATTTTGAGAAAAGCTGATGCCTGCACATCTTCTGAGATCATACACAACCTATAGAATCCTCTTTCCAGTCTCTGCAGCAGTAGTGGATTCAGGCAAGCTTTTCATTGGTGGGGTGAGCAGTGCTAGCCCCCAAAGCAGGCTTTTTTTGCTTTTCTATTTTCTGAAATATGGTGGGAGAGCTGAAATTACATTAAAATCAAATATTGGTTTCTATAGACGATAAACATTTTTGTGGTACTTATTTAATCCAGGTTTCTAAAGCTGAGGCTGTGAAGGCATCACAGTCTGTCTAATGAATTCAAGCCTATTTTGGTCCTTCCCATGACAAATCATTTACAATAGAATCTCTTCAAGGCATGGAGGAAAACTGAAGGCCTAAAAGTGCCCTTTTCATTTCAGCAAACCCTGGCCAGGATTCTATTTACGTAAGTACTAAGCCACACATTTGCTCTCAGCCCAGTGATTCCACTTTTAACTTAATTGTTCACTACTTTTTCTCTTTTACATAAATGGCATTTTCTAAAAGCCTCTAGTGTTTCTGCACAGTGGTTTTAAATGCAATCACTGTCAGAGAAGATCTCCGGCATTATTATCAAAGATAATACTCTGATAAGAGGAAATGAAAACCTTGCATGAAAATAACTTGATTTGAGCTTAGGATGAATTAAGAGCAAATTCAAAATGACCAGACCTTGGCTACCAACACATGCTGGATAAAGTAAGCAAAATGAACATCAGTATTTATTAAATAAAAGAATTTATTACCAACATGATTAAAATATCTAGTTACATGTGGATTGACATTAAATAGTTTATAAACGTATAAACTATTGCTGGAGCTTTTAATTTGTTTTTAGAAGCAAGGTCCAACCCTTTGCACTTTGCCGCTGGCCAGCCTTGCTTGCAGAGATCAGCGGCTCCACCCTCTCCATAGCACAGGCGCTAGGGCGGGAGTCAGGCTGTTCCCTGCCCGTCTCCCCCAGTCCCAAGAAGCTAGCAGCTACCCAAGCTGAACCTTGGGAGAAAATCAGTCAGTGACATGGAACTTCCAGAATGCTTGGATCCAAACTGGAGGCCCAGTCAGAATGTTCATTTTGGAAACATTGCAAATACTTCTCAAATTTGGACTTGTTTTGGGAAGGCTGGCAAAGATACTTAGAGATCGCTCAGGCCAGTGAGGCCTGGGCAGTGCCTGTCCTGACACCCACAGCCAGCTGGCGGCTCCATGGGTGAGCACAGGGTGCAGACAGGCCAGCAGCCCGCCTCTGGTGCCGAGGTGAACACACCCCCCATGCCCACAACCACACCAGGGCCTTACAGAGTGTTTAAGGGATGCTGTCTCAAAAGGATGATACAGAGGGGCCAAGTGTCTTTTTTGCAGGTATTTACTCATTTTAGAGCTAACAAGATCTTATTCAGTCACACAGTGAAGCACCATCTCTGTATGTGTAAAAAATACACCTACAGTGTGTACACGTGATGGGGTGGAATTGTGCGCAGTGATGGCTGCTCGGTGCCCTGAGGTGGCAGTGATTTCCCTGGCCCACTAGACAATACATGTTATTTTCAATGCAACTTTTTTGTTTCTCAAAAATGACTTCTGTTATCTTTGGTACAAAAAAACAGTCTCAGAAATTTTACATTAACTAAAAAAGGAAAAAAAGCAGGGCTTGCCTCAGCTGGCCCCCTCCTGGGCTGGCCCTGACCAGAGGACCTGATGATGGGGGGGGCGGGCAGCCAAGGCCGTTCCAAACTGGTTCACCCCGAACCTGCTTATCTTAAAATGCTGTTAACCTACCTTTTTTGTAAAGCCTCACAGAGACCAGAAATCAATGGAAGGGCTGCAGGGCTCCTTGGTTCACCATCGTGTGCCTGGGACCCAACATAAGCTTGGTGCTTAATAGACACTTGTTGAATGAATGACTGAGTGCAGTAGAGGGACAGGCGAGACCAGAGCCCTGAGGGGTGCAGGTCACCCTGTGCTTTGGGAGATGTGCTTGCAGCGGGCTCCAGGGCTGCCCTGGTCCTGGCTGTGCCGGAGCTCTGGCACCTGCCCTGAGAAGCACCCGGCAGGCAGTGCTCCGGGAGGAGTTCAGTCCAGCAGCTGGAGACCTCGGCTCCACCGCAGAGTCCTGTGGGCGGGGGGATGCCCCGGCCCTGCCTGGTCACCAGCACGGCCACCTGCTCCGGGCTTCCTGTCCCCCCACCCTCCGCCACGGGGCTGGGCCAGCTCTCCGCTCTCTTTCACGGGGCACATTTCTGCTGGGTTTCGTCTGCGTCTATTCAACTTTCCAGATGGCCACCTTCCCTTCCTCCCCGCCTGACCCACTCAGCACGTATCTGTCCTCCGCCGAGCACAGGGTGGTCACCGTGTCCGCGTGGGCCACCAGCTCCTTTTCCACAGTCTTCCTCTCGGTATCAATCACGTAGATTTTCCCTTTGACTCTTCCCTGCGACAGGCCCCTGACGCCCACCCAGATCTGCCAAGGGGAAGCAGGGTAGGGGCCGTGAGCCTGGAGAAGGAGCCCCCCACCCCCCGCAGGTCCTAACCGCGCAGCCCCGGGAGGGCCCCAGGCGCCTGGAGGGAAGGACACTGAGGTCGATGGGGGAAGGCGGGTGTCACGGGCCCTGCCGCCCTACCTGCTTCTTCACCCTGATCATGCAGTTGATCCCGGAGCAGTCCGGCAGGGGGACCCTCTGCGGGGGCTGGCTGAGGTCGTTCAGGCTCCAGACGCCCACCTCGCTGTGTCCCGCCCACACAGCCCAGAGCTGCTGCTGCGGAAACAGAGCCCCCATCAACGGGGCGCGGCGCGCACGTCACCCCGCCGCGGGCACGGACGCGCGGGTACATGCGCGGGCACAGACACGCATGTACGGCACCCCGCCGCGGGCACGGACACGCGGGCACATGCGCGGGCACAGACACGCATGTACGGCACCCCGCCGCGGGCACGGACACACGGGCACATGCGCGGGCACAGACTCGCATGTACGGCACCCCGCCGCGGGCACGGACGCGCGGGTACAGACACGCATGTACGGCACCCCGCCGCGGGCACGGACACGCGGGCACATGCGCGGGCACAGACACGCATGTACGGCACCCCGCCGCGGGCACGACACACGGGCACGGACGCGCGAGCTTCCGCAATACCTCGGGCACTAGCTGGAACCCCAGGAAGGAGGCGCCTGTGGCTCTGAAGTTCTCTTCGATTTTCAATTCCTGACGAAGAAATCCATTCGTTGTCACAACCACGATGCTGTTTCTTGTACCTGTGGTGTCAAAGTGCTAGAATGGGTACTGGGCAGTGCAAACTCGAAAACGTAAAGCTGAGCCAGCTGGAAAAGTTGCCACTTGCATTCGGGACACCCCCTCTCCCCTGCAGGCCCCTGGCAGCCCTGGCCCGTGTGCTGTTTTGGCCTGGCGTGTACTGCTAGAATTGTTTTATTCTTCGGTGCCCCACCGAGAACTGGGTCATGCCCTCAGGGAAAACTAGGGGTTTGGACAGTGCACTGGGTTTGAAGAGTTTACAAGAGAAATGAAGTTAAAAAAAAAAGAACAAAATGGAAATTCCCAGGCTAAAATGAAAATGCAGTGGATAGGCTTACCAGCACATAGGACATGGGGGAAAAAAGTTCTTACCGATTGGATTTTAGTTTGAATAATTTCTGAGAAAAGGCACCGAGTGCCATCCCAGCTGAGGAAAGTGTCCAGAAGCCTGAGCCCCCAGCAGATGCCAGTCACGTGACTTCCCAAATGACAGAGCTGTTCCTGACCCATCAGCCTTTCTTGAATGAAGAAAACCCAGGTTGTTGCTTACGTCTAATATTTCTACCCAGAAAGGACGAGCTGGTCACACGGGGTACCAGGAACAACTGGGTTGTATTTTATCAACCGAGCGTAAGACCTCGACCCTCGTGGCATGAAATGGGCAGCAGGGATCTAAACCTGCCAGGCACATGACTGACAACTGCACAGTGAGCCTCACGTGCATATAAATACACGCAGGGTTATTCTGGAAGAAAATAAGGAAATTAGAAGCATAAAGAAGGAAGACTTAGGAAAAAGGTTTTAAAAGAAGAATGAAGACAGGAAGAACATGCAAAGAAGAAAGAATGAAGACTTAGAGCAGCCATCACTTTTCCTCTCTCTCTGATTATTTTGGGCCATTTTTCCTCTGTCTATATGACATCCCATCTATTTTGTGGCTGCATACCCAAATACTGCATGCCACAATTTATTTAAACTCTCCTTTTCAAAAATCAAAAAATAAACTTCGTGACAGAAAAAAAACCCACCTGCAGATAGCGTCATACAGAATGGTCAAATACTGACCACTTTACCCCAAGACCAAAAATGAGGCCACAGTGTGTGTTCTCACTATTTCTATTCAGTATTGTGCCGGAGGCCCCAGCGAGTACAATAAGGCAAGAAAAATAAATAAGAAGCTAGAGATGAAAAAGAGAAACTGTGTTTGTAAACATGATTGTGTATGTAGAAAATCCAAAGAAACATACACATTCCCTCCAGAACTGATCAATGAATTCAGCAAAACTTCATGACAAAAGGTCGACAGACAAACATCAATTACATTTTGGTACGCTAAGAATGAAAATTAGAAAATATTTTATAATATTGCTTAAAATTGCATAAAAATGTCAAATGCCTAGGAGTAAGTTTAACAAGCAATATGCTAGGCCTATGTATAGAAAACTATAAAACATCACTAAGGGTGATTAAAGAAGATCTAAATATGTGGGAAATAGAACCAAGTTCATGGATTCAAGGAGTTAATATTGTTCATTTTCCCCAAAATTTATCTAGAGATTCCATTCTGTCACAACCAAACTCCAGCAGATGTTTTTGTGGAAACTTCTAAGTTAATTCTAAAACTTATTTGGAAATGCAAAGGATCGAGTACTGTCAAGGGCATTTTAAGGAGAATAAGGTCAGAGAAGTTACTGACTGTTAAGCTACAATAATTAGCCAGTGTGATATTGGTATAAGGATAGACATTAAGTCAAAGGAATAAAGGGTCCAGAAAAAGATGCATGTGTACATGGCTTATGATTTATCCATGCAATTGAACAAATGGTGCTAGAAGGACTGGATGTCTGTATAGGAAAACAATGAGCTTTTCCCACCTTTCACGAAAAATAACTCAAGACGGATCAAATACCAAAGAGCTTTAGCTACAAATTATAGAACTTTTATCTTTGCAACCTTGCGGGCAGGAAGAGATCTCTTCTTGTACTGTCCATATGGTAGCCACTCGCCACACATAGGTACTTAAAATCAAATCTAAATTAATTAAGATTAAATGAAGTTCCCCAGTCACACAAGCCACATTTCAAGTATTCAATAGCCTTATATAGCTAGACTCTCCCAGTTTGGACAACACAAATACCAACTATTACCATCATCACAAATAGCCCTATTGGACAGGGCTGTCTTAGTACAGGAAAAGCTGAACCATAAAACAAAACAAAACAAAAATGTAGTAAACTGGATTCACTAAAACCAAAAGCTTCAGTTCATTAAATGATAACACTAAGAATAGGGAACTATCAAACTTTACCACCAGGGAAACCCCTCACACTGTCTCAATTATTAGGGGCTCCCCAAGCAATAGGCCAAGCCCTTGATCTTGAGGCTTGCTTTTTTTTAACTTTTTTTTTCATTGTAAAATATAGCATATATACAAAGCAAGGAAAGAAAAGAACAATCATTTTCAAAGCACACTTCAACAAGTAGTTACAGAACAGATCCCAGAGTCTGTCATGGGTTACCATTCCACCATCTCAGATTCTTCCTTTTATCTGCTCCAAAACACTGGAGGCTAGAAGGAATATTAATATAGTGATTCAGCAGCCATACTAGTTTGTTAAATCCTATTTTCTCTATTATACCTCCTCCCAATCTATAGGGATCTTTGGGCAATGTTGAGGCTTGCTTTCATGGGGCTTATTTCTGTAGCAGAGAACCTAAGCCTACCTATTATACCTAAGAGTTACTTCCAGAAAACCTCTTTTGTTGCTCAGTTGTGGCCTCTCTCTCCAAGCCCAACTCTGCAAGGAAAATCATTACCCTCCCCACTACGTGGGACAGGACATGCAGGGATAAAAATCTCCCTACCAATGTGGGTTATGACTTCCAGGGATGAATCTGGCCATGCATCATGAGATTGACAATGCCTTCCTGACCAAAAAAGGGAGAAAGAAATTTAACAAAATAAAGTGTCAGTGGCTGAGAGAATTCAAATAGAGTCAAGAGGCTATCCTGGAGGCTACTCTTACGCAAGCTTCAGCTAGATACTACTGATTGCCATGGTGTGCCAAACTCCAATCAACATCACTCCTATTAACCCTAAAGAACACCGAAGGCTCTATCTGAGATCTACAAAGGTTCCATGTACTATGATTACTTTCTGGAAACTTACAACCTCTACATAGGTTCCTAGGCCAGATAAGTCCTGAAATGCAGAGGGCCCAGCCTCTCCAGAACATCAACTAGTTCCATCCCCCTATCCCATATTATCAACAGCACCTTCCAACATGAAAACGTTAGAATGGGCAGAGCCAAATATCCCTAAATACTGGGAGAAGGATCAACGGAGAAGGAGGAGTTATAACAGAGAAGACAGGGTTTAACAAATGAGCATGAGTGCTAAATGAGTATAAGTGCTGAGTCATTACACTGATAATTCTTTTCGTCTCCAGTGTCTTGGAGCAGCTAGAAGGAAAAACCTAAAATTATGGAATAGTAACCCATACCAAACTCTGAAATCTGTTCTATTACTACTTGTTACAATGTACTCTGAAATTTATTGCTTTTTTGTATACGTGCTATATTTCACAATGAAGTTTTTTTTTTTTTTAAAGATACCACAAAGAAAATGAAAAGGCAAGCCTTAGGCTTAGAGAAAACAGCTACAATGTACACATCTAACAGAGGATTTGTGTCAAGAATATATTTTAAAAACGCCTAACAGATAACATTAAAAGTTCAAAAAAAAGTTATTTTAAATGGGCAAAAATGGAACAGATCATTCACAAAAGAAGATGTACAAATGGCCAATAAAACATGAAAATAATATGTCATTATTCAAAGAAATGCAAAGTAAATCTACAATGAGATATACGGCACACCTAGCGGAGTGGTTAAAACTAAAAAGACTGGCTGCACCAAGCCCTGCAGGGCACTGAGCTGCTGTGACTCGGACGCTGGGTAGAGTGCAAATGGGACACCCATGCCAGAGCACTGCTTAGCAGTCCTATAACACCTGCTGTGCCAACCTGAAAACACAGTACGTAGCTCAAAAAAGCCATGTTTTAATCCTGATCCAATCTTATGGAGGCAGCTGCTTCTTCTAATCCTGATTCAATACTGCAAGGTGGAAACTTTTGATTAGATTATCTCCAGGAAGACATAACATGCCCAATTGTGGGTGTAATCTTTTGATTAGATGGAGATGTGACTCTACCTATTCTAGGTGGGGCTTGATTAGATAATTAATCTTTAAAAGGGGGAATATTTTGAAGAAATGACAGAAGCCTCAGAGCCGACAGAGAGAGCAGATGCAGATGCCTGGAGCCCTGCAGACATTGCCACGAGATGTTAAGCAAGCCAGAACCTGCAGAGAGCCAAGTGAAGCCAAGAGATAAAAGCCCGCCCCAGAGAAACAGAGTGTGGAATAGAGGCTGAAAGCAGTGAAGCCCAGGAGCAAGGGACCAGCAGATGCCAGCCACGTGACTGCCCAGCTGACAGAGGTGTTCCTGACCCATTGGCCTTCCTTGAATTAAGGTATCTTTCCCTGAATGCCTTAGCTTGGACAATTTTATAGGCTTAGAACTGTAAACTTGCAACTTATTTAATTTCCCTTTTAAGAAGCTGTTCTAGTTCTGGTATATCGAATTCCAAAAGCTTATTAACTAACACACCTGTCATGACCTATGACCCAACAGTCCCACCAGTGGTTTTTAAGAGAAATGAATGCCTGTGCCACAAAGAAAGACTTTATTCAGAACAGCCCCAAATGCAAACAACCTGATGTCCACCCATAGGAGACGTGTAGCTAAACTGCAGCCGGGCCATGCAAAGGAATATTACTCAGCAATAGCAAGGGGATGAGCTGGTGACACTCGGAACACACGGACGTTTCCTAAAATCATTAAGCTGACCAAGTAAAGCCAGAGAGAAGAAAATACATGCTGTAGAGTTCATTTATAGGAAGCTCAGGAGCAGGCAAGCAAGCCCACAGTGACAGAATTTAGAACGGCTGCTTCCCTCGCAGGGGGACAGCGCTGGGGAGGGGAGAGCAGCATTCCTAGCAGTGGAAATGCCCTGGATCTCCGTTTGTTTGACGGTTACGTGGTGAATGCCCTGGTCAAGGCACAACAAACTATACCCTCAGGCTCTGTGCATTTTCCTATACATAAAACGCACTGAAAACGTGCATACTCACCACCACTCACCCTATCTGGCAAAAACCAGGCAAGACTCCAGCTGGGCAGGGCGCCTGCCCTCTGTGATGTGGAGAGACACGGAGGGCTTGGCTGCCCACCCTCCCCGCTACACCCCTGGTAAAATGCCCAGCTTGGGACCAAAAAAGCCCCGGGGACATCTCACCAAGCCTGCCCTCTGGAAGAGGAGTGGGCAGCTCGGAAAGAGAGGGTTCCAAGGGCCCGGGAGGGGACAGTGGAGGTTCAGGCCGGTGTGGAGGCAGGAGGGGCCAGTGGGCATCCTGGTGGGGTGGGGCGGGGGAAGCCCTGGACAGGCTGCTGGGGGACCAAGGCTCAAAACTTCAAGTGGGAAGCATGGGAAGCAGGGAAGCGGCTCTTGGCTCTGGCTGGGCAGCCTGCCCGGGGCGGGTGTTGGGCACGCGGGGTGGACTTACAGCACCACAGGCGGCCGTCGTGCAGCTGGATGGACAAGAGGCCACCGCCCGGCACCTGGAACCTGCTGTTCACCCGCAGTGTGCTCACGTCCCACGCCAGCACCACGCCGTCTGAGCTGCACGAGTAAACCTCCCTGGTGGGGCAAGCACACGTGCACACACACACACACACTGATTTCACGGCCTTGGAAGCACCACGTCCATTGTAATAAAGCAAAGAGCAGAGGCAGTTACTGCTGAATGAAGGATTCCCAGCACGGCGTAATAAGCGACACGGGAAACGCGCTAGTCGCGTGGCAAGAGCAACTGCTGGTTCCGGTCAGGGTCTCCTGCTTGTGTAAGCGGTCTGGGAGGAAACGGCTGGCGGCCTGGACAGACACCTTTCTCCACCTCCATGGGGCCGGATGAGGTTTTGGTGAGCAGAGCCACGGCACAGCCATTCACTAATGTTAACGTGGGTAAAGCGCGGTCAGGCCGGAAGGCAGCAGATGCGGCCTCTGCAGCTCCAGCTCCAGCCCCGGCCGGCCACCTGCCACCACAGTGCCAACGCAGGACGTGGCCCCTTCCCCTTCAGCATCTCATATTCTCTCACAACTGGAGCTAACCAAAAACACATCCTACAGGGGAAACAAAATTAGGGCGGCAGGGGGAGGAAGCCGGGTTGGGAACTGCGGACAACGCGCGCCGGATGAGCCGGGCCTGCCCGATGCGATGCCGTGAGCTGGGCACACCGAGCCCCGTTAGTGGATAACGGCAAGGGAGATGACCCCACACTGGGTTTGCCTGCCCCATGCAGCTGTGAGCAAGGCAGACAGGGTGGCCCTCGGGGACCCATGTTCCCGATGTGGGCAGGTGGGTCGGAAAGGACGAGGGTTGGGCCCAGCGGGAGTCTAAAGCCCTGAGAAGCCACCTCTGCCCACCTTCTCGGCCCTCTTAGGGATGAGCCAAGAGAAGACGCCGGGGCCCAGCTCTGGCCTGGGGCTCTCAGCAGCACCCCACGCTCCCTCTGGAGGGATGGAAATGGGGCCTGGAGTCTCTGCTTTCCCCACAGTGATATGAGCTGGGGAGGTGGGGCTTGGGGGGGGGGGCAGGGAGGCCACACAGGTGCAGGGGTGCTTCCGCTGGCACGGCGGGTGCCAATTGCATTGAGTTTAAAAGAAGGGTGGCTGGGACTCAGAGCCATAGCTGGCAGGACATGCCTGAAGCCAGCTGGCAAGCACGGTCCGAGGAATACTCTGGCACCTAAGTGCCACCTACGAGCGACTTCTGGAGGGGGCATGCAGTACAGAAGATGTGGGTAATGTGAAAAGTCAAGCACTGTGCTGCACGAGTCCAGATTTCTGACTTCCATGGAAAGAGAAAGCTGGCAGGAGCAGGCGCTCCCTCTGTGTGTGTGTGTGTGGGGGGTGCCCTCTGTGGTTCACCCCAGGCCCAGTCACCCCATAATGACCACGGCAGCAGGCCCAGGGCCAGGTAACCCCAGAGCTGATCTTACAGAGAGGAGCACTCCCTGCACCCTGCACCGGGGCAGCGGAGCACCCACCCCTGCAGCAGATGCACCACCTGGGCTGTGGGTGGGGAGCCGCGAGCCCTCCCATCTACAGGTCCCTGACCCCCCGAGTCCGCCCCCACGGAGCCACCCTTTACCTGGGGGCCTGCCTTCCGTCATGGCCAGTTAAGCCGGTGACACTGGCACGATGGTCAGTGAGCTGCTTGTTGCAGGACATGCTGTGGACGTTGATGATGTAGATGACAGAGTCTTCAGAGCCGACCCACACCTGGTTCTGCTCAGCCATCATCATGCAGTTCTGACGGGCCAAGGGGAAAGAGGGAGCGCGTCAGTGCCAGGCAGGTCGCTGCGTGTGTACTAGTGCCAGGCGGGCCATCAGGAACGCGCCAGCGCTGGGCAGGTTGTGGGGAACATGCCAATGCCAGGCAGGCCATCGGGAATGCACTGGCACCGGGTGAACGGTTGGTGCTTCCAGGAGCCAGAGGGCGAGGCTGCTTGGGCTTCAAGGCTTAGCCAGGAGCCTCTGATTATTTCCGGACTTGGGAAAGTTAGAAATGAAGGATTAAAGCATTTAAGAATTAGGAAAGCCACGTGCAGACGTAAATACACTCCTGCTTGGCTGCCACGTCTGTGCAACACAAACACCGGAGCAGGGGCTGGGTGTCACCCGCCTGGCACATGCAGCACCCTACAGAACACTGTAAAACATCTCGGATCTTCCAGCACAGGGAGATTTGAAAGGAAAAAGTTTTCTCATGTTGGAGGAATGTTGAGGACAATATATAATGCTATTTGTTATAAGCACAATGGGGGCTAATTGTTCTTTTGGTCAGAAGAAACATCTTATAAAAACTGATCATTTGATTTTACCTATAAATATGCCCATAATTTAGATAAGGACATTAACTGGCGAATTTCAAAATTAATTATTCTTTAAAAAAAAACTTTGTTTTTTTAGACATCTACCTGAGGATTGTTGTAATTTTAATTAAATGCCTTTTTTTAGTGGCCCAAGGAGATGTCTTAAATAGATTATTTTGAACTTCAAATTTCAGATAAGGCAACAATTTTCTTGAGATAATTATGCAGGTTTCTTCCTGCTGGAAGGAACAAAATATCTCTGTAAAACTACGAGGAAGATATTTTCACATACCTGGGGTAATTTATTGTTTAATTAAATGTTAACCAGCCTAACTGGAGGGTAGCCAAGATTGCTACAAAATGCAGCCCTTTGCTTTCTTTTAACTAGGACTTGAAAAGTTACTCTATTGTCTAAAAGTCTCTGAAATGCTGGTAACTAAGAACAAAAAGGAAAAAATTAAATTTAGAATAAGAGTGATTTCTTTAATTTCTCCTTTTTTTTTTGTTTGTTTGGTCTGGAACACTATTAGGCTTTTGTAAATATTTTTGATTTAATGTCTCTTGGATCCTGTTACTTTATCAACTGAGACTCATTATTTGCATATGAGAAAATAGGGAGAGAAACAAAAGATTTGGCATGTTGCTCGTCTCTTGCTAACATGCAGGGTTTGCCACCAGGGCATTTAAGAGCAGCTGCCACCCCTGAGCAATCCATGCCAGAAATGACAATGTCTCTGATCTCCGGCAGTTTTCAAAAGCACATATTTTGTGCCACTGATTGTTTTATTATTTTTAGATGATCTAACACAGCCATCAAAACTGATAGTAAGAAATGCCTAATCCTTTAGTATGTAAACTTCACTACAGCATTGCGTTCACATTAAACATGAAAAGCATTTTCTGAAAGTTCCGGTTAAAGGGCATAAAGATGTCCCCAGCAAGATCCCTTGGGAAGTGGCCCCTTTTCTGTGAGCTCATAGTGTCTCAAATGGGATGAAGTCCACCAGAATGTAAATGGGTAAGTACGAAAGTATTTTAATGTATGAAATGCGATTTAAGTGTGGGACGGTACGTTAATATCTGTGCAGGAGAGCTGATGAGTGCACTTTAATAAAAAATATAGGATCTTTTTTTTACAGCTCAAATTTTCTCTTGGTCAATTAAAAAAGAGTATACATTTCTGCTTACAGTACTGCTGCATTGCTACAAAAGCCCCCGGAAACTAAAAAGGTAACTAGATGAAAATTCAGAATATATTTGTGGCAGGGACTGACAAAGAATATATAAAGAGTGCCTGCAAATCAACAAGAAAAAGAGGACAAGAGAAAAATGCATGGGGGATACACGGTTCCCAGGAAAGTTTGCCCACCCGTGGTCAGTAACGGTAGGAAAAGCTGCTCAGGCTCACAGGGGGTCAAGGAGGCGCGGGACAGCAGGGAGGCTGTGTCCACTGGGCACTAGCAAGGACGGGGCTGCGGGGGTTTAGGGGTGCACCCGCCGAGGGGCAGCTGGCTCAAGGAAGCAATTACACCTCTGGATGCAAACGCAAAGACAGGTTCAGGATGTTCCCTGCACTGCTGACAGAGTGGACAAACGCCAGGAAAACTGGGCATATTCACTCCCAGAAAACGAGCTGGGAACCAAGCACACAGTGGCGTGCTCAAAGCAAAGAACAAAAGCCACACCTGTGCACATGGATAACTCTTAAAAACATAACCCTGAGCAAGATTGCAAAAACGAGCGGTGGGTAGATACTTAGAACAGCACATCTCATCTGGATGAAGTTATCGTTTGACGACACCTGTTCTTCCTGGCATTGAGGCCCAGTGCCACCATGTCTGCTAGGTGTGTGACCCTGGGCAGGCCAGGCAGCATGGGGGAACCCTCGTTCCCTTACCTGTGAGATAGGTGATGGCTGGCACACGGGAAGGTGTTGCTCGTGTTAATGATGGCTGGGATATGTTTGTACACACATGCGTGTGCACACAAGCACATGTATGCACGTCCCAACGTTATATATGTTCAAGCAGGTGAGTCACCTCTCCTGGGGTGCAGGGCCAGCTCCGCGTGACACCTGAGGCTGGGGGCAAGGAGGTTCCCTCACCCGAGGAGGAACGCAATGAGCATTAGCAAGTGGAAGAAGAGAAACAGTCTGTCTAGAAAGGGGGGTGGCATCCACTCTGCTCGTTTGAGTTCTGTGCCCCGCTCCTAGGAACGGAGAAATAAACGTGTGCGGACAGGCGGGACAGGGACTCAGAAGCTTTCTCCGCAGAGAGCTGGAGGGGAGCGAGGCCACCTGGGCATGCCTGCACCCTGCTGGTGCTGTGCCGTCAGCCCTGGCACGGGGGCCGCCCACCTCTGAGCCGTGACGACCCAGCCCAGGGCTTCAGCTTGCCTTGGGGCCCCTCTCTCCCTGGCATGGTGAGCAGATGTGGGGGGAGAGGACGGACACGGAGGCCTTGGATTACTCACAGTTGTGCAGATTATAAAACTGTAGCAAGCAAATCACACTTCTTTACTTAAAGGATACTACCTCAGGGAACAGAGCGTGACGGCAGAACACCATGGGGGAGTTTTGCAAATGCAGCGGGCCCAGGACCCCGTCCTCCCGGCTGCCTGCCCGCGGTGAGGGAGTGGGTGGCCACCCGTCACCCTCCCCCCCCCCGACATCCACCAACGCAAAACACTCAGGTTGTGGTTTCAGTGTGCCCAGGAGTGGGCTCGACTCTGGCTTCCAAAGAGGAGTATGGAACTGGGGGGAGTCACTTCACGGGATGAGAGCTGGCAGGGGGAGGTGCTGACGTCCCAGGCACAGGCCACGTGGCTGCCAGGCACCCTCCAACTGGGCACGGGGATAGAGGCTGCCCTCTGCGGACCCCTCCCACACCCACAGCCCCCGAGGCGGGGGGGAGGGGGCACTCTACCAGGGGCAGGACGGCTAAAGGCCGAGGCGGGGGGTGTTGCTGGGGACACAGGTGGAGTCACGCCGGGGTGGCGCAGCACCCCACCGCACCTCTGCTGGCTTCTCGGCTGGGAGACGCCCCCGTAAGGAAAGCCTCGGCACTGGAGGAAGCGCGTTGCAAGGTGGACGGAAACGCGCCGCGCTGTCTGCAACTTTCCCAGGAAGCTAAAACTATCCCAAAATAAAGAGGCCATTTAATTTTTTAAAAATCAGTCTAAAAGATTGTAGTGCCGTGTGAGGTTAATTAAAATTGGACTGGTCAACCCCAAACATGTTAAAATAATCCCAAAAGTCTGCTTCCGATTATCGGAAACGCACCTGCGAGCATACAGCAGGGAGCGCCGCGTCACATTATCGAAGTCTATTTTTAGATTTGGCGTGGAGGGGAGGTTAAAGCTGTTCTCACTTAAGAATAAGTAGAAGAATGGGATGAAACTTACATTTGATTTAAAAACTCAAGGTAACAATTAAGGGCCTCTGTGATTTGACAGCCTATGAGTGATACTGTGGAATAATGAGTCCCACTGCCCTATGTGGGTTGACATGCCTATTTTCCAAAACTCACAACTTAATCCAGAAGCCAAGCCCCGGAGCTCAGTGGCATCTCACTCACCAATCTAGAAGTGCCCACTTTGAAGCAGTGCTGGTGCACTGTCCACGAGGAAGCATCAAATACGATCACTTTGCCTTCGTTTAAAGCACACCATAATTTGGGGTGAGCATCTTCCACTTTTTCTGCTGGGTCAAGATGCCCTAAAGAGGGAAAAAGAAAACAAAATGTTTAAAGGAAAGCTTTCAAGGCTTGAGCAGATGATTCATGCTGTGATTCAGGTATTCCCTGGGTGCCTACTAGGTGCAGGCACCGTGCTAGTACTGGGCATCCCAACGTGAGCACAACCAGACTCCATCCTGCCCTCATGGAGCTCAGAGCTGTGAAAGCGAGGCAGGCTTCAACCTGAGACCCAGCGTCAGAGCCAGGATGATGCATGGAGGGCAGCCCACAGCCAGTGACGGCTTTCCTGAGCCAAGATCCACAAGCTAAGGAGGAATTCCCAAGCACACAGCATTTCAGGCAGAGGAGATGGGGTGTGCACTGGGAAGGGAGCTAGTGTGGAGGGCGTGGCAGCAGCCTCTGCTTGCTCTGCTTGCCACTCCACCAACAGCATGGTGGAGCTCCCACTGCCCAACACCTCTGCCAACACTTAGTGTTGTCAGTCTCTTTAATTTTGGCCACTTTACAGTGGCAAAGTTTTCTTACGGTGGTTTTATTTGCATGTCTGTAATTGCTAGTGAGGTTGGTGGACTTAACAGGCATTTGGATATCCTCTTTGGTGAAGAGTTTATGAGTTGATTCATTCTCCTTGGTCTGTAGCCCTTTATGTATTCCTGGAACAAACCCCTCGGGGATTCTTTTATGCTGTGCATATCTTTTCCCAGTCTGTGACTTGCAATTTCACTCTCTTGAGAATGTCTTTCTGAAGTTCTTAATTTTAATGTAGTTAAATCCATCAATCTTTCCCTTTACACTTAGTATTTTTATGTCCTATTTAAGGTATTTTTTGCTTAAATTGGGCAGATGGAAATACAGTGGTCAATGAGAAGGAGGGGTAAGGGGTATGGAATGTATGAGTTTTTTCTTTTTATTTCTTTTTCTGGAGTGATGCAAATGTTCTAAAAATGAACACAATGATGAATACACAGCTATGTAATGATATTGGAGCCATTGATTGTACACCATATATGCACTGTATGTGTGTGAAAGTTTGTCAATAAAAATATTTAAAAAAAAAGAAAGATATTTTTCCTCACTCTAAGGTCAAGCATATATCCTATATTATCTTCTAGGGGGTTGCTTGCTTTATTTAAGTTTATATTCATTTACACTTAATGTAATTACGGGAAGGTTTGTTTTTACCTTTCTCATTTAGATTCCAATGCACTGGGAATGGATAGCTGCTTGCATCTGAGGGGTCACGCTCCGCTTTATCCACACAGACACACAAACACCCAACACCATTCGCCGTGAAGACACACTTGCCCCTTGGACATAAATCAAGGAGCTACAGAAGTGTCAGCTTCCTGGGACGTTTGTTCCATCGGCCTGCTTGTCTCGCACCAGTCCTTCCCTGCCGAAGCAACCACGCCTTTAAAAAGCCTCCAGCTCCAGGAGATTAAGTTGTGACCCCTGGCCGATCTTCTCCGAGCGTCTTGGCCCTCCAGAGTTCAGGGCGCACGTCAGAATCGGTTTGTCACGTTACAGGCACCCTGATGGGGTTCTGATCGAGGCCACACTGAAGACCGGGAGGGTGGGGAATCAACATCTTCACAGTATGAGGTCCTCCGAGCTACAAACATGATGTCGCTTTTCCTCTACTTGAGTCGTCCGGCACGTCTCACAGCCATGCTTTAAAGTCATCTGTGGAGATGTCTAGTCCATCTTTTATTAGAATTTTTTCTAAGGTATTTATTTTTTTATGAAGCTGCAAGTAGTAACTTGATTAAATTTTCATTTTGTTTGCTTCGGGCATGTAAAAAGATAATGAGTTTCTCTATATTGACCTTCCACCCAGCATCTACACTAAACTAAGGTATCGTTCATATCAATTGGTGGGTTATTTTGGAATGTTTATGTATGCAACCATATCTCCTGTAAAGGATGACAGTTTTATTTTTTCTTTTCCGGTCCTTGTACATTTCACTTCCTTTTCTTGCTTACCTCACTGATTAGGCTCTCCAGTATATAACAATGCTGGCAAAGAAAAGAGGGGAGAGAGGACACCCTTAAAGCATCCAGCATTCCCATGAGGGACGATATTCACTACAGGGTGTTTTGCAGGTACCCTGTATCAAACCAAGTCCTCTTCTGTTCCGGATTTGCAAAGAGTTTTATTTTTTTTTTTTAAGCATGAATGGAAGTTGATTTTCAGCATATGCTTGGATGCTCATGAAGGTAAGGTTTTGTTAAGATGGCAAATAAACATTGCATTACAGGAATGGACCCAATTCAGTTGAATGAGTCTGTTATTCTTTTTTAATATGCTGCTGGATTTGATTTCTCAATATTCCATGTAGGAGTTTTGCACCTAGGTTTGTGACTGGGAAATTAAGAATTGACAAATAATTAGGATGACCGAACTGCTATGTAGATGCCTTTTTCTTACTTTCTAGTACATGGCAGACTAGCCAAGAGGAGATGCCCACATGACGGAGACCCACTGAGCCGTAACCCAGACGCCTTGCTCTTTGCTAACGATGGTATAACTCCATAACCTTGATCCTGTGGTTGTAAAACCTCGTGACCGCCCCTCCTTGTACTCCCTTACCCTGTTGTACAACTTTAGAATCTTATGGTCACAAAAGACAGCCCCTGATGATTACTAAGGAAGGACCCAGAGTCAGCCCAGAGCTAACCACCATTCCCACCTGCTATTGTAAGGGTCATTCTAGCTTAGTTCCACCCCTTCACACAATAGTATCATTACTCATGTTTGTTATAGTGATGGCTCTTTTAGCTTAGCATTTGGTAAACTGGTTGTTTATACTTGCTGTTGTCATGGTAACAATTCCACCTCCCCTTGTTTGAATCTATAAAAGCCCTAAACCCCTTAGACTCCTGGAGACAGATCTGAGGCCAGCTGTTCTCCTTGAATCACGTGGTAATGAACTCTCTGTCCCTTTTGAAACCGGGTGAGACAGATCGGCTGTCATGGGGCGGAGGGTAACAGGCTCATCACAGGACCTTTCCTTCCTCAATAGCGTGGTCAGAATTTGGTATCATGATTAAGCTGGCTTCATAAGTGAGTTGATGAACGTTTCTTTTACTAATCTCTGGAAAACGTTGTGTGAATAGGGATATTTCTTCCCTAAACTTTGGCCAGAGTTTGCTGAAGAAACCATCTGGGTCTCCAGTTTTCTCTGCAGAAAGGCTCCTAATTACTGGCTCAAATTTCTCTACTAGTTATAGAATTGTTTCACTTTTCTATTTATTTTGGTACGAATCTCGGCAGTTCGTATTTTTCTGAGAATTTGTCCACTTATATTTCAGATTTATCATAAAAGTTTTGCGAAATCCTCTTATGACCCTTTATTAATGCTTCTAAAATCCGTAGTGAAGGCTCCTTTTCACTCCTGGTACCAATTACTTGTGCCTTCTCTCTTTTTCCTCTTCATCTGCCTTACTAGGAAATTACTGCAGTGTATTTTTTTTTCTTTTCAAATAGTCAGCTTTCAGCTTTGTGGATTTCCTCCACTGTGTTTGCTTTCTATCTCACCAAGTCTTTTGTCATTATTATTCCCTTCCTTCACTTCTGTTGGGTTTAATCTGTTGTTTGTTTTCTAATTCTTTAGCTAAATCCTTAGATCTTTGATTTTCAACCTTTCTTCTTTTCTAACATAATCCCCACTGAGGAATTACCCGTTTTTATATGGTCAGGGTTAATTTATATTTTCCATGTATATTAGTTTTCTAAAGCTACCAGAAGGCAATATACCAGAAATGGAACAGCTTTTAAAAGGGGAATTTATTAAGCTGCAAGTTTACAATTCTAAGGCCATAAAAATGACCAAACTGAGGTATCCAGGAGCAGATACCTTGGCTCAAGAAAGGCTGATGTCTGTCACACGGGAAGGCACATGGCTGGTGTCTGCCGGTTCTTGTTCCTGGTTCTGCTGCTTTCAGTTTCTGATGCCAGTGGTTTCCTCTCTAAGTGTCTGTGGGCCTGCACTTAGCTCCTCTGGGACACAACTCTGGGTTCTGGCTTAGTTAGCATCTCACGGGACGGCACATGGCAATGCTGCTGGGCTCTGCCCATGACCGGGCATCTGCTCTGTCCACACCCCAAGCATCTCCAAACATCTCTGTCTATGTCAGCTCTGAAGCAACTGTTCTCCAAGAGGCTGCATCACATTTCTTCAAAATGTTTCTCCTTTTAAAGACTTCTATTAAACTAATCAAGACCCACCTTGAATGGGGGAGCATGTCTCTGTGGAGATAATCTAATCAAAAGTTTCTGCCCTACAGTGTTGCATCAAGATTAAAGGACATGGCTTTTCTGGGGTACACAACACGTTCAAACTAACACCCCCATGTATTTATTTGAACTAGAAATTTTCCTTCAAACACAATTTTAACTGCATCCCAAAGGGTTTGATATATTGTGTTTCTGTTATCATTAAGTACAAAACATTGTCTAATTTCCATTGTGATTTCTTCTTTGACCCATGGGTTATTTAGAAATGGTCTCAACTTCTAGATATATGTTACTGATTTTTAGCTTAACTACACTGTGGTTAGAGAACATACTATGTATGATGTCAATTCTTTAAATTGCTGATGCTTGCTTTATGGCATCAGTGATGGTAGGTTCTCTCATACAACTGAAGAGGATGTGGATTCTGAAACTCTTGGCAGTGTCCAATTTATAAACCATTAGATCAAGTTTGCTGATCATTTGTCCAAATCTTCTCTATCCTAATTGATTCATCTACCTCTTCTGTCACCGAAAGAGGGTATGTTAATTTCCTATTGTGCAATGCCTACAAGAGAGTATCTTTTAGAGATACATACTGAAATATTTATGGATGAGATTCTATGATATCAAAGATGTACATCAAAATAATTTACGGCAGGGAGAAGGAAGGTGTCCTCCTCTGCGGGAGTACAGAGGAAGTAACATTGGCCATGGCTTGGTAACTGTTGATTCTGGGTCATAGCTACACTGGGTTTCATTATAGTCTCTCTATTTTTATACATGTTTGAAATTTTCCATAATAAAGTTTTAATTTTCCACTATTATTTGGCATTTGTCTGTTTCTCTTTTGGATTCTGTTAATTATTGTTCTATATGTTTTGAGGCATACAAATCAAAACGTGTTTTATTCTCTGGTGAACCGTACTTATTTTCCCTCTCAAATGTCTTGAATCATCTCTGATGATTCCCCTTACCATAAAGTCTTCTTCATCTGATATTAAGATAGCTACAAGTTTACTTTTGTTAGTGTTAGCCCAGGATATTTTTCGATCCCTTTACTTTAAAAATTTCTGTACACTTACATTTTAGCTGTGTCACTTATAAAATACCATGTAGTTAGGTTTGGATGTGTTTTGGTTGGTTTTGTATTTTGGTCTTTGAGCAGTCTGCAAAATCTTGATCTTCTCAATGAGCTATTTTGTCAGTTTACAGTAATGTAATGGATATATTTAGGTTAAACGGCAACATATTACTAAGTAATTTGTATGTACGTTATGCCCACATTTCTCCTTTCTTGCCTTCTTTTGGATTTATTATTTTCTATTATTCTACTTTTCCATCCACCACTTTCTTGGTAGTAATTTTATTATGCTCTAAGTATTACCTTAGGGCCTATATATTTCAACATATATGTAAGAACTAATTAGTACTTTTACCTCTTCCCATAAAACGCAAAATCTTAAAACACTTTTAACATCACTCAGACCCCTAACTGTGTGCTATAATTGTCACATATTTTAATTCTGTGTAAATTTTAACTCCCATCAAGTCATGTTTTTATGTAGTCATTATTTCTTTACATTTACCCACATATTTATCTTTTTAATTGCACTTCATTCCCTCCTGTATCTCTGATCTTTCAATGGAATTATTTTCCTTCTATCTAAAGAACAATGGTTACTATTTCCTTTAATTTGTAACTACTGTTGATGAATCGTATGTTTTTCTTTGTCTAAAAATGTCTTTATTTCACCTTCATATTCAAAAGATATTTTTGCTGGTACACAATTCTAGGGTGGCAGTTGTTTTCTTTTGGCAGTTTGAAGAAATCATTCCATTGTCTTCTGGCCTTCATTGTTTCTATTGAAAAGTCAGCTGTTAATATCATGGTCCTCCTTTGAGAGTGAAGTCTTGTCTTTTCTTTTTTTTCTTTTTTTTTTTTTTTTT
>PVIY010036569.1:0-25260 GCA_004026745.1 Myrmecophaga tridactyla | reverse complement strand
AGAAACCCTGAACTTCATCAGCCTTCTTGAACCAAGGTATCTTTCCCCAGATGCCTTTGATTGGACATTTCTATAGACTTGTTTTAATTGGAACATTTTCTCGGCCTTAGAACTGTAAACTAGCAACTCATTAAATTCCCCTTGTTAAAAGCCATTCTGTTTCTGGTATATTGCATTCCGGCAGCTAGCAAACTAGAACAGTGGCGCTTGTCTGCCTGCAGGTCCCACCAGCATAAGATGATGCGGTACCTTTAACTTTGGCAGACTCTCCCTGCTGGGGGTGTATAGAGGAGATGTTGTAGGCTGATTTTAATGGCTTCAAATTACCAAGCCCTGGTGTCTGTATTCTTTGAGGGAGGGATTCCACCTGAGTTAGGTCTCACCCCTCCCCTGGCGAAGGCACCAGCTCCAAACAGGCTGTCAGAGAAGCTTGTTTCTGCCTGTGCCTGTGGCAGTTGCGGCCTGAGAAGTCCTGCCGCTGTATCCAGTGGGAGCCAAGCCTCCATAGAAACACAGTCATAAAAACCTGTTTCTTCTTTTTTCTTTTTCCATCAGCCTTGCCCCCTTAGTGCCAGGGCAAAAATGAGCGACCTCCGACCTCTGCTTTGACCAGGTTCACCTGAGGTGAGGGCCTGTTTTTAGTAGTCAGAATTTCTGAATTAATTCCACACTTGAAGCTTAGTTGCACTCAGCCCCTGCTGCTGGTAAAGTCTCTTTCCTTTCCCCTGTGGGAAGCAGCCTGTGGGGGCAGGGTGCTGGCTGCCGAGGCTTTGGGAACTCATGGTTCCTGGGCAGGGGGCTCTCATCTGGTCCAGCTGGTCCAGACTGGGGTCTGCTGCATGTCTGGTCACTGACGTGGCCCCAGGAGCTGTTCTGTACTGTTCCTGGTTATTTAGTAGGTGTTCTGGAGGACTAACTAAATCCCACACGTTGCTAAGCTGCCATCTTGGCTCCTTCCACAGGGATTTTGATCGTTTCTCTCTCCCATAGGAATTACACTGACCCATTGTATTGATGATACTATGTTGGTTGGACCTAGTGAACAAGAAGTAGCAACTACTCTAGATTTATTGGTAGGACATTTGTGGGTCAGAGGATGGGAGATAAATCCAATAAAAATACAAAGGCCTTCCATCTCAGTGAAATTTCTAGGTGTCCATCCACTGTGGGGGCCATTTCAAGATATCCCTTCTAAGGTAAAGGATAAACCGTTGCATCTGACCCCTCCAATGAAAAAAAAAGGCACAATGCTGATTGGCCTCTTTGGATTTTGGAGACAACATATTCCTCATTTGAGTGTGTTCCTCTGGTCCATTTACCCAGTGTCCAGTAAAGCTGCTAGTTTTCAAGGGGGACTGGAGCAAGAGGAGGCTCTGTGACATCTCCAGGCAGCTGTGCAAGCTGCTATGCCACTTGTGTCGTATGATCTGGCAGATCCAATGGTGCTGGAAGTGTCAGTAGCAAATAGGGATGCTGTCTGGAGCATTTGGCAGGCTCCTATAGGAGACTCACAACACAGACTTTCAGGATTTTGGAGCAAAACCTTCCTGTCCACTGCAGATAACTACTCTCCTTTTGAGAAACAGCTTTTAGCCTGCTACGGGGTCTTATTAGAGACTGAATACTTAACCATGGGCCACCAGGTTTCCTTGAGACCTGAGTTGACCATTGGTCTAGTCTACCAAAGCTGCCAGAATGCAACAGACCAGAGATGGATTGGCTTTTAAATAAAAGGGGATTTCATTTAAAAATATATAGTTCTTCAAAGGAAAGGCAGCTAACTTTCAACTGAGGTTCTTTCTTACATGGAAAGGCACAGAGTGAACTCTGCTGGCCTTCTCTCCAGGCCTCTGTGTTCCAACAACTTTCCCTGGGGTGATTCCTTTCTACATCTCCAAAGGTCTGGGTTGAGCTGTGAGTGCTGAGATGAGGTATGCTAAGATGCTTGGGCTGTACTACATTGAGCTCTCTCATTTAAGCATCCAGCCAATTAAATCAAACATCATTCATTGCAGCAGGCACGCCTCCTAGCTGACTGCAGATGTAATCAGCAACAGGTGAGGTTCACATGCCTTTGGCTCATGTCCACAGCAGTAAAATTCACCTGACCAATTTGACACCTCAGCCTACCTACCACACCCATCTTGAGCTGGGTGTTGTTTGATCCTCCAAGCCATAAAGTTGGGTGTGTACAGCAGCACTCCATCACAAAATGAAAATGGTATAATAGTAGGGCGCGAACAGGTCCTACAGGCAGAAGTAAGTTACATGAGGAAGTGGCCCAAATACCCACAGCCTGCACTCCTGCCACATTACTGTCTCTTTCCCAGACCAGAGCTGTGAGCTCTTGGGAAGTTCCCTACAGTCAGTTGACTGAGGAAGAGAAAACTCAGGTCTGGTTTACAGATGGTTCTGCATGATATGCAGGGACCACATGGAGGCAGACAGCTGCAGCACTATACCCCTTTCTGTGATGTCCTTAAAAGACAGTGGTGAGGCCAAATCCTCCGAGTGGGTGGAACTTTGTGCAGCACAGCTGGTTGTTCATTTTACTTGAAAGGAGAATTGGCCAGAGGTGCATTGAATGGGCTGTTCTAATGGTTTGGTTGGATGGTCAGGGATTTGGAAGGAGCATGATTGGAAAATTGATGACAAAGGGTCTGGGAAGAGGTATGTGGAAAGACCTTTCTGAGTGGGCAAAGAACTTGAAGGTATTTGTGTCCCATGTGAATGCTCATCAGGGGATAACTGCAGCAGAGGAAGTTTTTAATAATCAAGTGGATAAGATGACACTTGTCCTGTGGATACAAGTCATCTTCTTTCCTCATCACTCCTGCCATTGCCCAGTGAGCTCATGAACAAAGTGGACATGGTGGTAGGGATGGAGTTTATGCATGGGCTCAGCAACATGGACTACCACTCACCAAGGCTGACCTGGCTATGGTCACTTTGAGTTCCCAATCTGCCAGCAGCAGAACCCACACTTAGTCCCTGATATGGCACCATGCCCCGAGATCAGGCTGGTACATGTTGACAGGCTGATTATATTGGACCACTTCCATCTTGGAAGGAGCAGCAATTTGTTCTAACTGGAATAGAGACACTTTAGATATGGGTTTGCCTTCCCTGCATGCAATGCTTCTGCAAAAACTACCATCTGTTGCTTACAGAATGCCTTATCCACTGTTCTAGTTTGCTAGCTGCCAGAATGCAATATACCAGAAATGGAATGGCTTTTAAAAGGGGGAATTTAATGAGTTGCTAGTTTATAGTTCTAAGGCCGAGAAAATGTCCAATAGCCAAGTCTATAGAAATGTCTAATCTAAGGCATCCGTCCAGGGAAGGATACCTTGATTCAAGAAGGCTGATGAAGTTCAGGGTTTCTTTCTCAAGTGAGAAGGCACATGGCGAACAACAGTCAGGGCTTCTCTCTTGGCTGGAAGGGCACATGGTGAACACAGCGTCATCTGCTAGCTTTCGCTCCTGGCTTCTGGTTTCATGAAGCTCCCCAGGAGGCGTTTTGCTTCTTCATCTCCAAAGATCGCTGGCTGGTGGACTCTCTGCTTCGTGATGCTGCAGCATCTCTGCTCTCTCTGAATCTCCCATTCTCCAAAGCGTTTCCTCTTTTATAGGACTCCAATAAACCAATCAAGACCCACCCAAATGGGTGGCGACATGTTGTCACTTAATCCAGTTTAACAACCACTCTTGACTAAATCACATCATCCAGGGAGATGATCTGATTACAGTTTCAAACATACAATATTGAATAGGGATTATTCTACCTTTATGAAATGGGATTTTGATTAAAACATGGCTTTTCTAGGGGGCATTCATCCTTTTTAATCAGCACATTCCACCCTCTGGCCCCTAAAAAAGACATGTTTTCCCCATATACAAAATACATTAATTTCGTAACAATATCAGGAATCCTTAAACCATTTCAGTAGCAATACAAATGAAATACAAAGTTAGAAACAGTACAAACTTCTATCAAAGTTAGTTATAGGCATGGTCTGTTCTAAGGCAAAGTTCTCTGGCTCTGGACCTTTGAAAACTTATAACAAATTATTTGCTGCCAATATACAAAGGAGGACCAGTCATGAGATACATATACACATTTCCAGAGGGAGGAAAGAACACAGGGGTCACTGGACCCATAGAGTTTTGAAAACCCACAGGGCAAAGCCCATTAAATTTCAAAGTCTGAGGATCATATATCCTTGGGGCTTCTGAAAGCAGCAGTCCCACCCTTTCCAAGGGCCTACGTGGAGGCCTGCCTCTCTCCAAATGCAACCTTGGGGAACATTGGCGAGACAACCTTTTTCTTAGCTCCACCCTCTCCAAGCCTCGGGGCTGCACCCGGGCTCTCTGCATCTTCAGGGCACACACTCAGCCCCTCCATGTGGTGGCAGCCAGGCTCTTCCCAAACCCCAAGGAATGCGCTTCACTCTCTCCAAGGCCTGAGGCAGCATGACTCTTCCACTGCAACGAGATGGAAGGCCCAGCCTCTGCCTTTAGGGCAAACTCACCCTCTCCGTGGGCTTGGGTGGGTCTGCTCTCCTGGCCCAAGGCTTTTCTTGACTTAAGACCTCAGCCTCCATGGCATTGCCTCTAAAGTTGTTTTTCCTCCAATGTGTCCGTTCTCTGAAACCCCCAGTTCAGACTGCCAGCAGCTCTGTTTATACAGTTCCCACAGCTGTCTCGTTGGCTTTCTATGCAGTAGCCTTGGATCATGCCCCTCAGACATAAGGAGTTTCCACAAATCCCTCCTGGATAACTCCATGTTCAATCCTAGCTTTCTCTGAAGTGTCTGACTGGTTCCACATCTGGTCAAATCCTCACATGGAGCACAGAGTCTGGGGTCTCCTTTTCTGGAGGCCCAGAATTTTCCAGGACATCAATTTCTGGTTTCTTTGTACTCAAGAGTTCAGTTCTCAGCTTATCTCTCTCCTGTCGCATTTCACTATAAGCTGTGAGGAGAAACCAGGCTGTGCTTTCCACATTTAATTTGAAGATTTCTTCTGCTAAATATCCAAGTTCATGGCTTTGAAAATCTGCCTTCCAGCCAAAGCCACTAGTCAATTTTGCCAGGTTATCTGCTGTTTTAAAACAAGGCTCTCTTTCCTTCCAGTCTGCGATAACACGTGCCTCATTTCTGTCTAAACCCTGGTCAGAGGTATCTTTAGAGTCTATGTTTCTACTAACAGTTTCTTCAAAAACATTCTAGACCTTCTCTAGGTTTCTCACAGCTCCTCTAGATTTTTCCCCTTATCCATTTAAAAAGTCGTTCCAACATGTTTGGTATCTACAAACCGCAGCAGCACCCCACTCTCTGCTACCAAAATCTGTTCTAGTTTGCTAGCTGCTGGAATGCAATATACCAGAAATAGAATGGCTTTTAAAAAGGGGAATTTAATGAGTTGTTAGTTTACAGTTCTCAGGCCGAGAAAATGTCCCAATTAAAACAAGTCTATAGAAATGTCCAATCTAAGGCATCCATCCTGGGAAAGATACTTTGGTTCAAGAAGGCTGATGAAGTTCAGGGTTTCTCTCTCAAGTGAGAAGGGTTTCTCTTGGCTGGAAGGGCACATGGTGAACACGATGTCATCTGCTAGCTTTCTCTACTGGCTTCCGGTTTCATGAAGCTCCCCGGGGAGGCGTTTTGCTTCTTCATCTCCAAAGGTTGCTGGCTGGTGGACTCTCTGCTTTGTGGTGCTGCAGCATTCTCTGCTCGCTCTGAATCTCCCATTCTCCAAAATGTTTCCTCTTTTATAGGACTCCGGTAAACCAATCAAGACCCATCCAAATGGGTGGAGACATATCGTCACCTAATCCAGTTTAACAACCACTCTTGACTAAATCACATCATCCAGGGAGATGATCTGATTACAGTTTCAAACATACAATATTGAATAGGGATTATTTTAATGAAATGGGATTTTGATTAAAACATGGCTTTTCTAGGGGGCATACATCCTTTTAAACCACTTGTCATGGTATTCCACACAGCATTGCCTCTGATCAGGGAACCCACTTCACAGCAAATGAAATGTGGTAATGGGCACATGCTCATGGAACTCTCTGGCCTTACTATGTTCCTCATCATCCAGAGGCAGCTGGATTGATAGAATGGTGGAATGGCCTTTTGAAGACCCAGTTACAGTGCCAACTAGGTGGCAATAGGTGGCAGTACCTTGCAGGGCTGGAGCAGTGTTCTCCTGGGGGCTGATAGAGCACCATCCACTATATGGTGCTGTTTCTCCTATAGCCGAATTCACCGTTCCAGGAGTGAAGGGGTGGAAATGCCTGGGAGTAAAACCTGTCACTATCACCCTTTGTGATCCACTAGGAAAATTTTTGCTTCCTCTCCCTGAAACCTTAAGCTCTGCTGGTCTACAGATCTTAGTTCCAAAAGGAGGAGTGCTCCTACCAGGAGACATAGCAGTGATTCCATTGAACTGAAAGTTAAGACTAGGTAGCCAGTTTGGGCTTCTCATGCCACTGAATCAACAGACATGAAAGGGAATTACTATAGCAACCTCCTTCCTGCACTGATCTCTCACCCTCTTCAAGTTCATCTGGAATCCTATATCAAATTCCAGTGATTAAGAGCTCACAATCAAAAGTGCAGTATGGTGATAGAATGCTCGCCTTCCATGCAGGAGACCTGGGTTTGATTCCTGAACTATGTACCACCTTCCCCCCTCCAATAAAAAAAAAAAGTGCAATATAGTCTGCCTCCAGATCTGTTCTGAGGATTAAAAGCAGTCATGCATATTTTTCACACCTGTGGGGCTTTTTCTACGTATGAATTCCTCTTTTTGAAATATTCTCCCCTTTTAGCCCAAGGAACTCCTTTCCATCTCCTCTTAAGCTTTGGAATCTTTTTTCACCTCTACTAACAGACTTGGGTGCATCACTCACTGATTCGAGCCTTCTGTATATGCTAATATTATGACACTTATCACATCGCTTTCAATATTTATGTCTGTTTCCCTCGCTTGGTTGAGAGGGATGTGGGTTGTCTTTCATTCATCTTTGATTAGCTTCCTTAGTACCTAGCATATAATCGGACATTAATAAACATTAACTGAATAAATGAGTGACAATCATGGCAAAGAGATCAGTGAATTATAAACAAAAGGAAAACACAGGTTGACTATTAACTGGCAAAGATGAAAAAAAATTCTTGAAAACATTTTATACATATTCTAAAATTTTTATTTTGAAATAATTTAAGACTTGGAGGAAAATGCCAAAAATAGTACAAAGAATTCCCATTTGCACTTTACTTAGGTTCCCCAAAGTGTTGACATTTTACTGTTTTGCCATATCATATTCTCTCTATGTATATATGTATTATATGTATGATTGCTTGTTTTGGTTGAACACATTCTGTGGCAGCTTCCTGAAAGAGGGTGGTTAATTGTTTGAGAATTTGAAATTATCTATAATCTGCTTCACACTGGGTTTGCAGTTTGGGTGAGACTAGCATTTTAGAGTGTATGTAATTTTCCTTCAGAATTTACCATTTGAGAAGCTGAAGCCATTCTGTTCCCATTCATTTGTGACTTTTTTTCTCTCTGGAAGCTCTTAGGATCTTCTTTACTCTAAAGTGTTTTGAAGTTGACTGATAGTGTATCTGGGAGTGGGTCTTTACTCCCCTGTTTTGCTGGCTACTCTGAACCCTTTCCACCTAAAGCTTATGTCCTTTAGTATCAGGAAAGTTTTAAAAATTATTTAATTGTTGTTTTCTTCTTTGTTTCTCTTGCTTTCTTCCTTTGAAACACCTATCATTTAGATGATGGAATTCCTGGGTTGACCCTTTGTCTTATCCTCCCTCCTTCCCCCTTATTTTCCATTTCTTTTTTTTTTTTTTAACTTTCTCAGAGATTTATTCAGCTTTATTTCCAAGCCCTTCTATTGAGATTTTAAAAAATTTCTTCTCTCATATTTTAAGTTCTGAGAACTTTTTGGTCTTATTTTTGTTTTACGGTAGTGTATTGCTCCTGTTTCCTGGTTGTAGTATATTTTCTTAACTTTCTGAGGATTTTAACTGATGGTATTTTTAAAGTTTAACTGTAGTTGGCCCTACCAGCCAGCCCCTCCTTTTCTGTTTGCTTTGATCTCTGTCGTTCGTATTGTGAGCTTTCCTCAGTTTATAACCAAGCTAAGCCCTGATTGTCTGCTCCTGTTCAGGTGTTGGTTCCTAAAAGGTTAAGTGGACCCAGTAGTACTTGGATGTGGCTTCTTGACTATGAGCTTCCCTGCAGGATACTCTGGCTGAGCCATGTAGAATCTTCAGATCTTCCTTCTTGGGCTTCTTAGATTCCCTGGAGGACTCCTGTATCCTTATTGGAGGGGGATGGCCTACTTGCAGTATTCTGGTTGCTAATTGGGGCTGGAGGGCTGAGAAGTTCACTTATCCCCATTTTCAGTGCACTGCCCTCACCTTCACCTGTGTCTGTTAGTATCCAGACCAGAATACCTGCTTTGCTTTCTTTAGTCTGTTGGGGTGGGAAGGGGTAATTTGACTGCCCTGTGTCAGGGAGGAAATCTGGGTGTTGGCTTTTTAAATGGGCTTTCAGGCAGTCTTTATTTTAGCTCTTCTTTTCCTTTACCCCCTATTCCTTGAAGCATCTGATACTTCGAATTTTTAAATCTTTTGTTGATTGCATATGTTGGGATGATAAGTGCCATCTTAGGTTTCAGTTTTCTCTGGTCTACTCACATTTTCATTGTTGTTTTCTAAATACTATATTATTTTTAGTTTTGAATCTTCTTCTACCCAGGTATTTCGTTTGTTTTCCAATTGCCATGTGTGTATTTTTGTTTATTTAAATTATTTTCTAATTTTATTGCATTATAGTCAGAAATATCCAATCATCACTTTGTCCAGAAAGCCTTTCTTCATCACTGTCTTCCCTTCACCCCCCGGGATGGCTAACTCTTGCTCTTCTATGCTTGTCGTAGCACCTGCTAATCCCTGACACTAGTATATTGTGCAGAAATATTCTGTCTTCTTCTTTATCTTTTCCTGCTACACTGTGAAGTTCTCTGGAGTTGCAGCCACGTTTTATTTCATTAATATAGTACCTGATAGGAAGCAGGAGCCAAATTAATGTTTACTCAACTGAAAATTTCCCAAAATGTCCCTTGCCACTGCAGTTGCGTAGGGCTGACATTAAGTTTCTGTTTATAAGTGAATTTGGTCAAGTCCAAAGGTTGTCAAATTCTAGCCAGAGAATGTGCCTGTTAGAAAAATGTACCACTTACTGAGTATCTGTGCTAAAGGCCATACAGATGTTTGGTACTTAGGGTACTACTTTCCCCACTTTACGCAAGAGGGAGCTGAGGCTCAAAGAGCTTAAGGCCCAGGGTCACACAGCTGGTAGTAAACTGGTCTACAGTTGAAACGTGGAGCTTAATTTCTGTGCATTGACTATCATCCCTTCCACTTCATTTCAGATCCTGGTCCCTTCTAAAAGAACAGATTTCCCCACTTTTACCTCTGCCAGGACTAAGAAATGAGGGCATTCATTGTCTCAAATTCAAGTTTCTATTACTTTGTTTTCTTATACCAAAATTTTAAATGGTTGTAAGATGAAATCTACTCCTCTTTCTTTGGTTATTTCTTCTGGTGTTTAAACTTTAAAAATCTTCTTCCCTGGAGGACAGCTTGATAAAAATTCATTTTTTCTTACTTCTAGCTTCTATATTCTTTTTGTTTTTTAGCTTTAATTTGTCTACAGTTTATTTTGACATTATTTATATACTGGTCATTTTAAATTGCTGTAATGGTGATTATGATAATAAAGTCAAATTAGTCTTATATTGATGCATATTTAGGTTATTACCAGAATACTGTTATGAATACATGTATGTAAACTATTTCTTATTTTAATATCCTGGTGATGGTATTGTTTTTTATGGTGGTGGGTTAGTGGTGGGGAGATTGTTCTTCTTTTCTCCAGTTAGGGTATCATTTCCTTAGGCTATAAAACTATAATTCCTGAATCTAAGGATGAACAAGTATTTATTCAACATTTATTGAGTTGCTCCTAAGGCAGGGGAGTTGTTGGGTTGTGCTAGGTGCTGAATTGCTGGGCACTTCTGGTTAACGATTGACAGGTAGCTCTGCTTTGGGGCATTTCTGAATAACTGGCTTTCAGCAACCAGTATTATGCCTGTCAAACACATATTCTTTTTCACTTTAATGCAAGTTGATCTAGTCTAGTTGATGGTATTAAAATTGACATGTGCTTATAATGTAAGGCTAATTTATCTTGTTACTTTTAAGTGTGACTCTTTAATTATGGAGAAAAAAACTGCCATTGAAACACTGAAGATCATTTCACATGTACTTGTCTTTATTTTTTAGCTTTTAAAAATATACATACATAAATGTATGTAAAAACTATGAAACAAAATTTACATTGAGGGACATTTATCTGAGTTAAAAAAAATTGTTTTTCATTGCTGATTGCATGCCTTTGCAGATCATTTTAGCAAATTTGCCCTTCTAAAACTGTGTCTAACATTCACTAAAATGAAGAGTTTTAATTTTCAGCTTTTAAGATAGATAAGAAACCTAAGTAAAGCTAGTTTTAAAAAACTAATGGCTGCTCAAGAAATTATCTTACTATCTTTGTGGCTAGTTGGGTAATCTCAAAGTAGAGTATTTAAGTAATCCTCCCCCCCCTTTTTTTTAGTCAATTACAGTTAAAATTATATGATGAGGGCCACGGTGGCTCAGCGGCAAGAACGCTTGCCTGCCATGCCAGAGGACCTGGGTTCGGTTCCCGGTGCCTGCCCATGTATTTAAAAAAAAAAAAAAAATTATATGATGACAACTTCTTATTTTCTCTGTTGGGTAAATTTCTTTGTAATAAATGAATGAAAAGAATTTGATGAGATAAAATGAGTTGTTTTTATTCTATTTCAGGAATTCACTTAAACAGCAATCTAAACCACTTGAAATTTGGCTTGGATCACCACAGACTGACTTCCCCTATACAAACAGCAGTAAAACAAGGGAAAATGGACTTACCCTCTACAAGAGTGGGAAGTGACAAGATTGTTCTGTTGGTGTGTAACCGAGCCTGCACTGGGCAGCAAGGGAAAAGGTAAAAAACAATGCATTTTCCAATAACAGAGACTAATATTTTCAAATGTTTTTAAAAAGCAGGGGTGAACAATCCTTACTTTTAATAGTTAACTTTTGATTCTAATATTTAGAAAGAATATGTGTATATAAGTTAACCTGATTTGGGGGAAGGTATAAAATTAGAATGATAGAAAGGCTCTTAAAGCTCATCTAGTTTAAAGGCCCATTTCTCATGTATATTTTCAGGGGGTTCTAGATCATATATCTAACTGCTTTTTTAACAGCTTTTTTTGTTGTTGTTCTTAACATAGCTGCTTGGATGGTCCAGGAAGCTCAAATTTATGTCCCAAACGTCTCATTATCTTTCCCTATAAACCTAGCCCTCCACTATTTCCTGTCTTGGCAGAATGACACTACTATTCATTCTGCTGCATGAGCCAGAAGCTTGGGAGTCAGAAATCTCTCTCAAATCTGTTTCCCTCGTAAGAATTTATGGTGGTTTTAGACAGTTTTTTAAAGCAGGGTTATCACAGCTATAATGTACCCTGAATAACAAGAGACAGATTAGGCATAAGTTAAGGAGGAAAGACTGAGTTTCTAATATGTGTCAAGGTAGACTTTATATTAGCCTTTTAAAATTTTGCTTTGAAATAAGTCCCTTATTTAAGGGTGATAAATAACATCAGTGCAAAATGTGTTGATTTGTATATTTATGATATTCATCCTTAAGTGTTTTAGTGTTGGACTATTCTAAACACTGAGGCTACAGCATCAAACAAGACAGACAAGGTCCCAGTCCTTATGGAGCTTACATGCTAGTGAAGACACACTCACTATGAATAAGTAGACACATTTAACTTCACATAGCAATCACACACTCACTATGAATAAGTAGACACATTTAACTTCACCTTGAAGACATTAATAAAGACTAATATGCGATAGAGTGTGACAATGAGGAGGCTGGCAAAACTGTGTTGGAGAGGAAGGCCTCTCTGAGTAGATGTCAGCTGAGTATAGTCTGGTTGCTGAGCAGATGTGAGTTGTATGGGAGCATTTCACACAGAAGGATGAGGCTAGATACAGCTTGGCATGTTTAAGGGCTAGAAGGAATAGTAGTACATTATATTTATTTAAAGAACCCATGGAATCCCCTTTACAGTACTCATATCTTAGGAGTGAAAACATTATCCTGTGAAAAGGAGGCCGATGATTGACATGTGCTTGTGACTTATTTCACATCACAGTAGTTTTTAAGCAGAAGGTTCTGTTTTATACTACTGTGACCTAACAGTTTGACGATTGTTAGAAGTTAGTTTCTTTGCGATCTCAGAACCTCCAGCCAGGGTTCTTATGTTGGTTTGTTTGTTTGCTCATTCATTCACTCTCTTATTCATTCATTCAATATTTATTAAGCATCTACTATTTCCTAGGCATTGGCTGTGATTCTTGAGCTACTAACCAAGATAAGTAAGTTATAGTTTTTGCTGTCAAATAACTCACAGTCTATGGGTATAGGCAGACAAATAAGCTGGCAATCTTTACAGCACGGTATGCTTACTGTTATGGTATGGATAGTGTGGGAACAAACCAACAGGGTGCTTCCTGGGAGAGAAGATTATCTCCACTAGATATTCATGTGGATAGGGACTAGCCTGGAAGAGGGGTGGGAAGGGTATGCCAAGCTGAAGGAATTGCCTGCACAAAGACATGGGTGTGAGAGGACAGGACCCATGCAGGGAGCACTGTGTAGGTCTGAATGGCTGGGACTTGGGTAAGAATTGAGTCTAGGCCAGTGTTTTTCAACCTTGGCTGCAATTACCTGAGGACTAATCGACTGCATATTAGACCACCTTGGGATGCTCCTAAAAATGCCTCAGCACTCAGGCCATATACCAGACTGATTGCATCAGAATCTCTGAGAGCTGAATTTGGGTATCAGGGCTTTTTTAAAAGCCTTATATGATTTCCATGTGCAGCCAAGACTGAGAACTATCAGCCCTAGGATAGTAGCTGACTTTCACTGTCACTTGCTTGCCAGTGCCTCCTTGGTTGTCAGAGATGACCAGGATAGAGCCACCTGCTTGCTAGATCTTCCAGTCCTGTCTCTTCATCTGACTATAACCCCTTACTTGTTTGATCCATGCTGTTTGTTAGACTCATCCACTCCCACTTCCTCTTTCTTCACCATCTCTACTAATCCTGTGCCTTTGCTGCCTAATATCCTAGCATCATACTCCCCTAGAAACCGTTTTGGTATATGAGTTGTTAAATTTCATTTAGAAATCTAAGCTTCTCTTCTGACTTGCTCATTCACATATGAAAATTACCATTAAATTTTCTCTTTCTTTTATTTTGAGAATTGTCTAAAACCAATAATGTAGTGATTCTAGTTTAAAAGACCAAGAATGAGGAATTACAGTATTAAAGGGATTGCCATGCTTTTAGGTAATTACAGTATTCATCTGTTAGGTTTGGACTGCCTTTTGTGCTGCACTTAGAAAAGACTATTGCATGGGACCTTCTGCAGAAGGAAATCTTGGAGAAGATGAAGTATTTCTTGAGGCCTACAGTTTGCATTCAGGTTTGTAAGCATTTTGATATCTCCCATAGCATGCTTATCAATCCAGTTAAAAAAACAGTCATTAAAGTGAAATGTAAAATTCAGGCCTCAGCACTGGGAAAGACCAGACACCAAGCTGAAATGTTGAGAAACCTGGTGAAAAGTTGTTTAGTAAAATTACTGTGTTCAGGTTTTCACAACTGAAGATTTACCCTCATTTTATGAAGGGTACCTAGCAGGATTTTCCTTGAATTGCTGAATATCCCTTTCTGTTAGCTAGGGTTCTCTAGAGAATCTGAATCAGCAGGAGATATCTGTAAATATAAAATTTATAAAAGTGTCTCACATAACCATGGGGAAGTAGAGTCCAAGGCCTGTCGGGGTAGGCTGCGAGCTGGCAGTTTCAGTGACGGTCCTCAGTGAACTCTCAGGAGAGATTGGCTGGCTGAAGCAGAACGAGCAATTGTCTCTTCTGAATCCTCCTTAAAAGACTTCCAGGTATTACATTAAGCATCACTGATTGCAGAAGACACTCCCCTTAGCTGATTGCAAATGCAATCAGCTGTGGATGCAGCCAGCGTGCTCATGATTTAAGTCCATGAAATGTTCTCATAGCAACACACAGGCCAGCTCTTGCCCAACCAGACAACTGGGCACCACCACCTGGCCAAGTTGACACATGAACCTGACCATAACACCCTTTATGATTCTTGCCTAATGAAATTTTGGATACAATCAGCTTGGAGAAGTTTTGGTAGAATATCTATCTGTATATTTTTAAAATTATGGTTATTAAAGTACCCATGGAAGATCATTAAATTACTGTTAACTAAGATAGTATACTACATGTCTTGCATGACATATTTGATGTGTAAATTGCATTTGGATAAATCATACTTAATGTATATTAGCATAGCTCAGTAATCTAGCAGAATATTATTTGGAGGGTATTTTGCAAAATAAACAAGTTATTATCCTACTAATCTTTTTTGAAAATCCTGTTGTGAAGTGTAGGCTCTTGAAGAGGAATTCAGCCTAATTCTCCTTTAACATTCAATGCAGGTGTGTCCATTCAGTTTGCGTGTGGTCAGTGTTGTGGGAATAACATACTTGTTACCCCAGGAGGAACAGCCCCTGTGCCACCCCACAGTAGAAAGGTAAAAATAATAATAGTAATAAAAAAATAAAAATCACGTTCTAGAATTTCATATATCCTCATGTATGATTTCAGTTGCTTTGGGTGGAATTGATGTCTTAACAGTATTCTTCAAATCCATGAACATGGAGTGTCTTTCCAATTATTTAGGTCTTCTTTGATTTATTTTAGCAATATCTTGTAGTTTTCTGTGTATAAGTCCTTTACATCCCTGGTTAGATTTATTCCTAGACTTTTGATACTTTAAGTCACTACTATAAACGGACATTTTTTTCTTTGTTTTGTCTTTTTTTAAACAGTTTTTATTCACACACCATAGAATCCATCCAAAGTATATCATCATTTGCTCTCGGTATAATCACAAGTTGTACATTCACCACTGTAATCAATTTGAGAAAATTCTCATTGCTAAAAAAAAAAAATCCCATACCCCATATACTCCCCTATTATCGACACGTAGCTTTGGTATAGTACCTTTGTTACAGTTGATGAAAGAATATTACAATGTACTGCTAGCTATAATCCTTAATTTGCATTATTAGTATTTTTTCCCACATACTACCCTATTATTAACTCCTCCTAGTAGTGACACAGATTTGTTCAAGTTAATGTAAGTGCCTCCTTAAATTTGTACAGTTAACCACAGTCATCATCCACAACAGGTTTTGCTGTTATACAGTCCTATGTTTGATCCTCTAGCTTTCCTTCTCATGACATACATGACCCTAGACTTCCCCTTTCAAGCATATTCACCCTCAGTGCTCTTAGTTACACTTACAGTATTGTGCTACCATCACCTCTATCCATTTTCAGACATTTACAATCTATCTTATTTAAAATTCTGTACATTTTAGCCATCATCTGTTCATTTTCTACCCTTTTTCTGTCTCCTGGAACCCTATCCTCTAGATTTTAACTTCTGAATTTGCTCATTACAATTAGTTCATTTTAGTGAGATCATACGATATTTGTCCTTTTGTATCTGGCTTATTTAGCTCAACATAATGTCCTCAAGATTTATCTATATTGTTGCATGCATCAGACTTCACTTCTTCTTATAGCTACATAATATTTCACTGTGTGTATATACCACAATTTGTTTATCCACTCATCAGTTGATGGACATTTGTGCTCTTTCCATATATTGGCAATAGAGAACATGCCGCTGTGAATATCAGTGTGCAAGTGTCTGTTTGCATCCCTGCTTTCAGTTCTTCTGAGTATATACCTAATAATAGAATTAATAGATCACATGGCATTCTATACTTAGCTTCCTGAGGAACCGCCAAATGCCTTCCAAAGTAGTTGCACCATTCTACATTCCCACCAGCAGTGAATAAGTGTTCCTATTTTCCCACATCCTCTCCAGCACTTGTGGTTTTCTGTTTTGTTTTGTTTTGTTTTTATATATATAATGGCCATTCTACTAGGTGTGAAATATCTCATTGTGGTTTTGATTTACATTTCCATACTGGCTAGTGATGTTGAACATCTTTTCATGTGCTTTTTAGCTATTTTTATTTCCTCTTTGGAAAAGTGTCTCTTCAAGTCTTTTGTCCCTTTTGAATTGGGTTGTTTGTCTTTTTATTGTTGAGTTGTAGGATTTCTTTATATATTCTGGATATTAAATCCTTATTGGATATGTTGTTTCCAGTTCTCCCATTGAGTAGTCTACCTTTTTATATTTTGGACAAAGTCCTTTGAAGCACAAAATTATTACTTTTGAGGAGATCCCATTTAATTACTTCCTCTTTCATTGCTTGTGCTTTTTGTGTAAGGTCTAAGAAACTATCTCCTACCACAAGATCTTTAAGTTGCTTCCCTATATTTTTTCTAGGCATGTTATGGTCTTAGCTCTAGTGTTTATGTCTTTGATCCATTTTGAGTTAATTTTTACATAACGTGTGGGACAGGGATCCTCTTTCATTCTTTTGCATATGGATATCCAGTTCTCCCAGCATCTTTTATGGAAGAAACTATTGTCCCAGTTAAGTGGACTTGGCTGCCTTGTCAAAAATCAGTTGACCATAGATGTGAGGATCTATTCTGAACTCTCAGTTGATTCCATTGGCTAATATATCTATCCTTATGCCAGTACCACACTGTTTTGACCACTGTAGCTTTATAATAGGCTCTAGATCCAATAAGTGTGAGCTGTTCAACTTAATTCTTCTTTCTCAAGATATTTTTGGCTATTTTGGGTAACTTGCCCTTCCAGAATAGATCTGATGATTGGTTTTTCTATCTCTGCAAAGTCAGCTGTTAGAATTTTGATTGGGATTGTGTTGAATCTGTAAATTGATGTGGGTATAATTGACTTAACTATATTTAGTTTTCTAGTACATGAACATGGTATGTCCTTCCATTTGTTTTGGTCTGCCTTCATTTCTTTTAGCAATGTTTTATAGTTTTCTGTGTATAGGACCTTTACATCCTTGGTTAAATTTATCCCTAGATATTTGATTCTTTTAGTTGCTATTGTAAATGGGATTTTTAAATTGATTTCTTCTTCACATTGTCCATTACAAGTAATATGGAAATATTACTGAGTTTTGTCTATTGGTCTTAATACCCTTTCACTTTGCAAAATTCATTTATTAGTTACAGTGGCTTTGTTTGAGATTTTCAGAATTTTCTGTAGATAGGATTATGCCATCTGCAAATAGGAAAAGCTTTACTTCTTTTCAATTTGGTTACCTTTTATTTCTTTCTCTTGTCTAATTACTCTAGCTAGAACTTTCAGTACAATGTTGAGTAGCAGAGGTGACAGTGGGCATCATTGTTTTGTGTCTGATCTTAGAAGGAAAGCTTTCATTCTTCAACATTGAATTCTTAGAAGGAAAGCTTTCATTCTTCAACACTGAATTTGATATTAGCTCTGTTTGTTTTCATATATGCCTACTACTACCATGTTAAGGAAGTTTCTGTTTCTAGTTTTCAAAGTCTTTTTATCAAAAGAGGTCCTAGATTTTGTCAAGGGCCTTTTCTGTATCAATTGAGAAGATCATGTGATTTTGCTCCTTTCTTTTGTTAATGTGGTGTATTACATTAACTGATTTTGTTCTGTTTAGCCACCTTTGCATAGCTGAGATGAATCCCACTTAAATCATGATATTTAATTCTTTTGATGTGTGGTTGGATTCAGTTTGCTGGTATTTTGTTTTTATATCTGGATTCATGAAGAAGTTAGTCTGTAGTTTTCTTTCCTGGTGGTATTTTCATTTTTTCCTGGTGGTATTTTTATCTGTCTTTGATGTAAGGGTGATGTGGGTCCTCATAAAATGCATTGGGGGAGTAGTCCCTTCTTCTGTTTTTAGAAGGCGCTGAGCAGGATAGGTATTAATTCTTTTTGAAATGTTTGGTAAAATTCATCTGTGAAGCCATCTGATCCTGGGCTTTTTTTTGTAAGGAGGTTTTGATTACTGATTAAGTCTCTTTACTAGTTATTGGTTTGTTGATATTCTCTATTTCTTTTTGAGTTAGTATATGTAGTTTGCATGTTTCTAGGAATTTGTCCATTTAATCTAGGTTCTCCAGTTTGTTGGCATACAGTTGTTCATAGTGTCCTCTTATGATCCTTTTTCTTTCTGTGGGGTCAGGAGAAATGTTCTTTTCATTTCTGATTTTAATTATTTGCAGCCTCTTTCTGTTTTTCTTTGTCATTCTAGCTACAGATTTGTTGATTTTATTGGTATTTTCAAAGAGTCACTTTTGGTTTTGTTGCTTCTCTCTGTTGTGTTTTGAATTCTCTGTCTCCTTTACCTCCAGTCTTAATCTTGATTTCCTTCCTTCTACTGGATTTGGGTTTAGTTTGAGATTGTTCTTCATTTTTAATGTAAGCATTTAGATCTGTACATTTCCTTCTCAGTGCTGCCTTTTCTGCTCTCTTAAGTTTTGGTATATTGTATTTTCATTTTCATTCACCTTATTTCCTAATTTCCCCCTTAATCCATTCATTATTTAAGAGTATATTGCTTAATTTCCACATTTTTTTGTTAATTTTCCATTTCTTCCTCTGTTATTGATTCCTAACGTCATGCCATTTTGGTTGGAGAATATACATATATGATTTTGATATTTTTGAATTTATTGAAACTTGTTTTGTGACCTACCATATAGTCTATCCTAGAGAATGATCCATGTGCACTAGAGAGGCATTTGTATTCTGCTGCTGTTGGGTGAAGTGTTTTATATATCCTTGTTAGGTCTGGGTGGTTTTATTTTAAGTCTTGTACTGCCTTATTGGTTTTCTGTCTAAATCTTCTATCCATTATCGAAAGTGGTGTATTGAAATTTACTTTTGCTGTAGAACCATTTCCCTCTTCAAATCTGTCAAAATTTACTTCATATATTTTGGAGTTCTGTTAGGTACATATATATTTATAATTGTTTTGTCTTCTGGTTGAATTGACCCCTTCATCAGTATATAATGACCATCTTTGTCCCTTGTAACTATTTTTTACTTACAGTCTATTCTATCTGATGTTAGTATAGCTAGCCAAACTCTGTTTTGGCTACACTTGCATAATATATATTTTTTCCATCCCTTCACTGTCAACCTACTTATGTCTTTGAATTTAAGGTGAGTCTCTTGTAAGTACCATATATTTGGGTCATACTTTTTTTTTTATCCATTTTAGCTTTTGACTAGGGAGTTTAATCCTTTAACATTTAAAGTAACTACTGATAATGCAACTTTTTCTTTGGCCATTTTGCAGTTTTGTGTTTGTGAGTCTTATATGTTTTTTGACTCTCCATTCTTCCGTTAATGCTTACTTCCACATCTTCTGTTAATGCTTACTTCCACATTTATTTGGCTTTTTATATTGTACCATTTTGATTCCCTTCGTATTTTTTTCTGACTATATTTTTCATGTATTTTCTTTGTGGTTGCCATGGGGTTAAAATTTAACATCTTCAATCTATAACAGTTTGTTCTTTTTTATTCATTTATCTTTCTGTTCCTCAGCCTGAATAATTTCAGTTGTCTCGTCTTCGAGTTCACTGATCTTTCTTCTGCTACCTCCAACCTGCTGTTGAAAGCATCTAGGGAATTTTTAATTTGAATTATTTTGTTCTTCAACTCCAGTATTTCTCTGTAGACATTCCCATATTGTTCATTCATTGTTTTTCTCATAACCTTTATTTTTTTTCTCGCCTTTTCCTTTACCTGCTTGAGCATATTGAGGATCATTTTTTAAAGTCTCTGTCCAGTAATTCCAAAGTTTCATCCTCTTCGTTGATGGTCTCTGGATTTTCATCTTGCTTCTTTTGGATGGGCCATCATTTCCTATTTCTTTGTTTGTCTTACAATCTTTTGTGAACACTGCATTTTAATTTTTTAAAGTGTTAACTTTCAGATTTACTCCCTGGGCTGTCCCAGTTTATATCCAGCTAGTGATATGACAGAGATTTTCTTGAATATCAGGAGCTAATCAAAACAAAGAAACCAAAGCAAAAAGCTCTTTTTCTCTCTTTGCAAATCGATTATGCTCTGTCAGAACTTAGCCCTTCTATCAACAGATCAGGCATATGGGAAGTGTGTGATCCTCACTATCTTATCTGAACCTGTTATGAAGAGGGGTTCGGAAAGGGGCTACCAAGGGCACCAGGAGATTCTTCTATAGCTTCCAAAGCAGCATTTTCTTAGTTCAGTACTTGCCTGGTTAATGCAGCCCTTCAACTGTTTTATTTAGTTTTGAGAAAGCTTACTGTCTTTAAGATTTTTCTTTGCCTTTGCCCTGGGAGGTTGGAACAATAGCTGCCCTCAGAGTGGGCATTCTTAGCAATCTTGAAATCAGAGTTTGGAAGAATAGTTCTTTATCTCTCACTGTGGTACCAGCAAACTTAGTCAGGAGCTGAAGCACCAATCCCCACAGCTGCCTGCCAGGAAGTAGGAGAAAGGGGATGCTACTACTGCAGCAAGAGTGAAACTTACAGTTTTTATTACAATTTACCAGCCTTTTCTTTCCCCTCCCATTCCTGCCTGGAAGCTCCCTATACAGATGGTACCTATACAGAGGATAGTGTTCCCCTATGCCCTGAAGTTTCAGAATGGTTGATTTGGAAAGTTCCTGCCAGTTCAATAGTTGTGTTGGAGGGACTGATCCTTAGAGCGTCCTGTTTTGCCCTCTTTCTACTATACATGTGCTTTTGCATATTGAGTTTCCTCTATCCGTAATTCCTTTCCTGCATGCTCTTTTTTTTTACTCTATCACTCCTTTCCTCCTGGTAAAATTAATTTTCCTTCCATTCTGCCACCTCTATGATTTCTATATACTTATGTTGTGTTTATAATGCTTATTACGCTAATAAAATAATAGAGGTATGTATATTTATACTACTGTCTCGATATATAAGTATAGAAACTCACATTATTGTTTTTGTTACAACAGTTTTTTTTTCAAGAAATATCCTAGTGCCTACATTTCAGGATTCAAAAAAAATGGTCCTGGTTTTGGAGTTGAGACGTAATAGATTATATAATGATCCAGAGCATTGCAAAACACGAAAAATGTTGGATGAGTAATATTAACTGTGAATGCTGGAAGTGTTTCTCAGGTCACAGCAAGCCTGTGATCAGGGAGGCTTTATGAAGGAAGGATGTAGTATATGAGTGGTTCCTGCAAGAAGGGTACAGTTTAGGTTCAAAAAGACATAGTCCAAAGAAGAGACTTGGGGTGTGGGAGGAGGTGGAGAGGTGCTGTCCATTCTGTTTGGGTAGATGAGAAATTGGGCAAAAAATTGGGAAGATTGTAAGAAATATTGAAAATGATTGTTGACAGCCTTATAATGTGATCCTCAATTTCTTCCAATCTCTATTTTATATTGGATTTTAATTTAAGGATTTTTCAGTCCCATTGTAACCTAGTTATTAATTTGAGATTATAATTGTCTCACCAGAAACTTTTCTTGATGGTGAACTAAGAAGAAGATTTTCGTTAATCGTAATGTGACTTCAGATAGGACATAATTACATTTAAATAAAATCATTTATTTAGAAAACAATGTGTGGCTTTTCTCCCTCTTCCTATAGGGCATTAAAATCTTGTGGACCAGGTGGCACTGCTCATGTGAAATTAGTTGTAGAGTGGGACAAGGAGACAAAAGATTTGTGAGTATTTTTTTTTTAACTTAGTGTCAGTAGAATCTGTGTTTTGTCGTTTTATTGGCCCACCTTTGATCTTTAACATTAGCTGAAATACAAATCTTTCTTCTTTTTAGCTAAGTATCCAAGTGTGTTGCTAAATCTTTATTTAGGCAGTTGATTCCTTTCTTTTCCATTCAGTCTATCTGACCCTGAACCTCAGAATCCACACAGTCATTTACTCTGTAGGTCTGCTTGCTTTGATTTTTACTATACACCTCTTGGACCTAGTGACAAAATGAGTCAGATGCATGTCCTTAAATACAAATGAGTCAGCACATTTCATAGCCTGTCCTAGAAAAACTAACTCCAAGTGATTTCTTGAAAATGACTTTAAACATAGAGATCTTTTCAGGAACATTTTGGAGCCCCCAAAAATGTAGATCACCACTTTTGTTTTCTTACACATTATTTCTTTGGTCATAAATTTATAGCCACTTTGTGAAGCTTTAATTATATTTTTGTGTTAATTCTACAAGACTTTCTGTGATAAATGCATATTTTTTCCTTAATGCAGCTTGTTTGTAAACACTGAAGACGAGTATATCCCTGATGCAGAGAGTGTCCGTCTGCAAAGGGAACGTCATCATCAGCCTCAAACTTGCACTTTGTCCCAGTGTTTCCAACTCTACACCAAAGAGGAGCGGGTAAGAGGATAGGCAGCACTTCCTGGGGCGTGAGCAGGGTGGGGAAAGGGGCAATGGTGAAATGACAGTGGAGAAACAAATTGTGCCCAGAGAACTGTCAAGGATTTTTACATTATACTTAAGTTTTGCACACTGAATGAACATCTTAGTGCTGTTCCTTTTAGAGCTTTAGCAGAGAATGTTTTAAATTTCCAGAATACCTTGATTAATTTAAATCTTCTAGATTTGAACCTTTATAGTTAAGTTTTTAAAAATGATTAATGATAAACTTATTTTGTGGATTCAATTTAGAATCTTAAATTACTTTCCTTAGTAACTAGAACAGTGTTTCTCAATTTTTTTGGTCACGCTGAGAACAGGACCTATTTAAATTTAAATTGATTAAAAGTAAATAAAATTTAAAAATTCCATTCCTTAGTTGCATTAGCTACATTTCACATGCTCAGTAGTGATGTGTGGCTAGTGGCGTCTGTATTAGACAGCACAGACATAGACAGGAAATTCCGTTGGATTGGATGGTGATTCTTTTGATGTTTTAACACAGTGCTTTGCAAACAGCGGGTGCTTAGTAAATATTTGAATGAATGGATGGGCAGATAGATGAATAAATAAATCTCTGTGGGTAGGGCCTGGACCTTTTGTGGTTTTTAAGCCTCTCCAGGTAATTTTGATATTTATGTAACTTGAGAAATCTTGACTAGAGCACTTAGAATTCGACATCTTGTGTTGATGTTTAGAATTGTGATTTTGATTACTAGGTTTTACTGTTACTCTTGTATATAGTGAATCATGCAATTTCAGGGCTAGAGGAGACCTGAAAACCCTTTTTTCTAATGATTGGGTTCTTGTACCTACTTTCAAATAGGTGATTGTGTGCAGCCTCTCTTTGGATACCTTCAGGTATGAGGTATTTACCTACTCAGGAGTCATGCCATTTCATCTCTGGATGGCTCTGATTGGGACAGAAGTTAACCTGACATTTGTCCTCTGGTTACGATAGCCAACAGGTGTTACTTCTGTTCATTAAGGACAATTAAGGACAAGTCTTATGTTTCTTCTACTTGTCTATACTTTACATATTTGAAAATGTTTTTCATGTTCTCATTGATTCCTTCTTTTGTCCATGCTGTTCATAGCCATTCCTTTAATACTCGTTTCTCATAAGACATGCTTTTTTAGTTTTGGGCTTGATTATAAAACAGTTCACTTTGAAACTGGTTGTTTGCAGAATGGGACCCAGTTCCATTTAGCTGTTTTTCTTCTTTTTAATTGACTGGAAATGTTTGGGAATGGCACAAAGCTTAGGGGTGAGCAAACCAACTAGATGAGAGCATTTCTGTTCTATAGAGCATCTTGCTAATCTAGGATAAGTTCAGATTCTTATTTGGGGACATAGCAGAAAACAAAACAGAAGTGATTGCTGCCATCCTGCCATTTTACCAGGCTAGTGGGGCAGATAACATTAAACAAACAAAGAAGGGAAGCAAAGGTCCTGGGGAAGGAGGGAACATGGCATGGTTGAGGAACAGAAATGAGACTGCAGGGCTAAGGGAGAGAATTAAGAGAATATAAATTCTATGAGAGCAAAGACTTCATCCATCTTAATCACTAAATAATCCTAACATCTAGAGCAGTGCCTGGTGCATAGAAGTTGTTCAATAAATATGTAGGAATGAATGAATAAATGAATGTGTTACTTGGGAAGTTCAGTCACTGGGTCCAAAAATAACAATACATATAAAGAAAGGGAGAAGGTAAGACTTAGCAGTAGGCTGTGTGATGATACTTTGGGGTCTAGGTGTCTGTAACGCTGAATATTCATCAGCAATGCCATGTGGGTATTGACCAGTCATGCTGGCTTCCCATGCTTTTAGAAACAGTGTCTAGAATGTCAGGTGATGATAGTGCTATACTTTTCATTACCTTAAATGTTGATTTTTGAGATAATGGCAAACTGGGCCATATTGAGAGAATGAACAGGTGATGGTGCATCTGGAGATCATGACATGGCTGAATGTATTTTATTAGAGGAGGCCTTAATAGGTACCTAATAGTTACTTTTCAGGCATTTCAAGGACCTTCATTATATCTAAAAGGCAGAACTTAAAGATTAGAAATTACATGAAGACTGATTTTGTCTTAAAACGAGGAAGAACTTTATACCAGACTATCTGAGAGTGGAGTAAACTACCTAATGAGACAGCCCCCCTTTATTTGTTGGGCTGGAGCTGCTGGAATAGTGATACCCAGAGTGTGGCCTACAGATCAGTACTGGTCCTGGAACTTTTGTTAGCAGTGCACAGTTCACTGTGAGATAAGTAAATCAGAGAAGCATTTTGGAAGCTTCCATAGCACTTAGTGCCACAACAGTTTTATTGTTGTATCTTATAAAAGTAGCAGTTTCTAGTGGCTTGAAAATTAAAAGCTAAACAAAAATCTATTTTTTCACAAGCTCTAACTAGATGGACACTTGTGTGAACTTAACAAATGACAGCTTAGGTCCCTTCTAGTCTTTCTGTTTCACTTCCATTCACTCAAACATCTTTCCTTCCTATCTTTTCTATAATCATGATTGGCTCTCTCCATTATGAAAAGAATAAATTTCCTTTGTTCTGCTTCCTTTCAAGTTACCATGGC
>PVIY010036568.1:0-25362 GCA_004026745.1 Myrmecophaga tridactyla | reverse complement strand
TGAGGCAAGGCTAATCTCAGTTTGTCTGAAACTCAGTTTATTCATTTGCTTCATCATATCAGTTTCAAGGTGGTTGTGTGGATCATTAGAGATAATATATATTGATATCCCTTGGACAATGTCAACTACAATTTTATTGGAAGATATATCAGTAAAGATACAAAAATTTTATTGGAAGGTATATCAGTCAGGATACTAGCAGGAAAGGGAATTTCCACTTTGGTGATTTGAAAAGAATTAATAAAATGACCCTATACAGAGGTGTGGGTGGGGATAAAGAAGCAACACATGTTAATGCATGGTGGTGGTACTAGAAGCCAACAACAGTAGGAAGGCATTCCGTCTATATCAATCAGGATGGACTAGATCAGTGAGGTTCCTGGACTGAAGCATTAGCATCATCTGTCAGAAATGTCAAGTTTCAGGCCCCACCCTAGGCCCACTGAACCAGAAATACTGAGTATAGGGCCAGAATTCTCTAGGCAATTCTGATGGCTGCTAAAGATTGAGAACCATGGGCTAAGCTATGCTATGATAATAAATGACTCTAAAATCTCATGGTTTACAACAATAAACATTTATTTCCAGCTCAGGCTACATGCCTATTTTGATGTTTATCATGAGTCAGTTGACTCTATTCCTCATTGCCTTCCTTCTAAGTCTCAGGCTGAAAAAATGGTCTATCTGGAATATTGCTAGTTCCGTGGCAGAAGTAAAAGAAAACATGGTAGAGGCTGGCATGTGGGACATCTGCCTAGAATTAACAGGTCATTTCATTCTTGATGACCAAAGTTAGTCATGAGTCATGTGGTCATGTCTGAGTTTTGTATGTCAGGATGTGTATTTCATCTACAGTTAGGTGCCTGGATGTTGATGAAAAAATAATAGCATCTATCCCACCTCTTCCAAGCTAGAAAGAGCCATGTAAGGAATTTGAGCTCTTTAAGTCAGAGATCTTTGGAGCCATGGAGTAGGGATGGTCAGCAGGACAGGACTAGTGGAAGGGTGTAGCTATTGCTAATCAGAGGCACAGAAAGGAGACCTCCCCATTCCTGCTTTGTATGCATAGGTCAGTCTGCTGAGAATTGAAGAGGGTAGAAAAGGGCAGAGCCTGGACCTGCGGTGGAGGTAAATAGAAAACTACCAGGTTATAAGTTATTGTCATCAGTGACTTTTGATTTCTGTCCTTTCTGGTGGCCTGCATCCTTGCTTCCCTTCATTAGTCTAAGGGAGTGAGAACTGACCATGCATGAAAAATTTTTATCTTTCTCTTATATATTTCATTAAAAAAAAACACTTGCCATCTTGCTGAGCTCAAATATAATTCTGATTGTCTTGACTTGTGTCATGGTCAGGTTCATGTGTCACCTTGGCCAGGTGTTGATGCCTGGTTGTCTGGTCGGGCAAGTGCTGGCCTGTCTGTTGCTATGAGGACATTTAATGGACTTAAATCATGATTATGTTGACTGCATCCACAGCTGATTGTGTTTGTAATCAGCTAAGGAGAGTGTCTTCTGCAATGAGTGATGCTTAATCTAATCACCAGAAGGCTTTTAAGGAGGATTCAGAAGAGACAATCTCTCTTCCTGCTTCAGCTGGTGAGCCTCTCCTGGGGAGTTCATCCAGACCCTTCATCGGAGTCATCAGCTTCATAGCCTGCCCTACAGATTTGGTACTCTTCCATTCTTACGGTTGTCCAGCCAGCCTCTTCTAAGAGTTTGTTGAGGAACTTCATCAGAATTATCAGCTTGTGGCCTGCCTTATAAATATTGGGCTCTATGTTCCCATGGTTATGTGAGACACTTTTATAAATTTTATATCTATGGATATCTCCTGTTGATTCTGTTTCTCTAGAAAACCCTGGCTAATACAACTTGGATGCGTATTTATTTCTTAATTATCTGACTAATTTTTGGTACCATTGTCACCAATGTCAGGCAGCTTTGCCTCAGTAGATTTGCATGAAAATGATCAGGAGGAAATACACAATTTCTAAAGCAAAGATAGTTTCTATACACGTTGACAAATTGTAGAATAGTGGAGTGGAAATATCTTCAACTGGAAGCCAGGGTTTTAATTCTAGCCCTAGTTCTGCTACTGGCAGGTTACATGTTTGTGGGAAAAACTCAGTATCAGCATCAATAATGAGTGTGGTTGAGACATACTCTATGAGCTTTTCAGCAATACAGTGCATCTGTACATCTCATTTTCTTTGTTATTTGATGGATATTGATAGAGGTAGGAGTTGACTGCCACTAATCGCCATTTCTTTACCAATAATAGAAGATGTACAGTATTAATTGATCCTTAAAAGTTTCAATTCCAAGAAAACTTGAGTAGACACATTGTTGGCTTTGAGCAAATTTTTGATCATTTATCTTCTTGGGAGTTGGATCTTCTTGGAAATTGCAAGTGGAGTGAATCACAATAACCCTATGTTTGTCTTCTTATCACTATATTAAAGTAAAGCTAAGTAAAGCCAGGATCAGAAAAGTTAGGGATCTTGAAAAAGGTAGCATAACTAGTAGATAGCAACATCAGGATTCATGTGTGGTCTTGGCCAAGTTATTTAATCCTTTTGAGCATCAGTTTACTCATCTTTAACACCAGAGTTATAGTAGAGTGATTTTGAAACAATTAGGAGAGATATCATTTGTGTGGTGCTCAGTGACGCTTCTGGCATGTAACGGATTTCTTGTAATTGTTATTTCTTCTTGCCTCCTTAAGTTTATCCAAGGCAATACAGCAATGCTTTGCATATAGTAGGTGCTTAATAAATAATCAATGCTTGATTCATGGGAACTAGAATATCTGAATTGGCCACAGCAGTGTACCAGTTGCTGTACAAGAACGTGCTCATTGAGAGATTTGTGACAATTCTAGTCACTTCTATTTCTGTTGGCAATGACAGTTTGCAGTCCAGGTTTTAATTTTGACTTTGGCAATTATTAAACTATGTGATCTTGGCCAAGCTCACTGTTCTTCAGTTTCCTCATCTATAACATGAGAATAACAATGATTGTGATGACGGCAGTAACTTCTTCACAGATTTTTTTTGGGGGGGGGAGGATTGAAGGAGTTGATGCATGTAAACACTTAAAACAACATTTGCACAGAGTAAGCACTCAAAAATTGTTAGCTCTTATTACTCTTTTATCTTACCCTAGGTATTTATATTATTTAATAAATACCTCCCTCCCAACACACACACACGTACACACACATTCACAACTTAAGTAACTCAAATGATTCCCTTCATTTGGAGTGATCCCTCAAAAATACAGTTTCAGTATATGTGGGTCTCCAAATGACATTTTAAAAACAGGCACCACAAATTCTCTTAAGCAAAAGAGAGGGAATCAAATGCCAAAAACCAATTAAATACTATGAAAGGTAAAACACTATCTGCCACAATTGGGGGATGGAGAATGAAGGCCAAGATAGCGTTTCCAGCTGTACACTCTACTGCCCTTTTCCCCCGTTAACTCACTCATAGCGGGGTGAGTTAAGGTGGAGTGTCAGCCTTAACTTTGAATTTTGCTGCTTTTGTCAGTTTGTGTCACAACCTTAACATTATTTAAATGTGCTTTTTTGTATTTAATATTCATATTCAGGTGTTCAAGCCATAATTTCTGTTAGTAAAAATGACATTTCTTAAAGTTCATTATTTTTTCCACATAGAAATCTCAGACATTAAAAAAAAACAGACTTTAAATAATAGAACAGAAGTGTCTTCAGGCTAACAGCCACCACTATGATTTGTCATTTGAGTACTTGAGTACTTGGAAGAAATAAGTTTGATAACACCCGAGTCATTTAGCTTCCTGATTATAAACCCAGCAGTCAGAGCTGCACATACCAGGCAGCCCTTCACATTTGGTGAAGAGCTTATATAGACTGTGTTGCTCTGACTTTTCTGCTTGACATTTTCAAACCAAGATGCAGTATATAAATGTCCATTAAATTTGCCAAGGATTTCAAGTTATCACACCAGTGTATCTCGATGATAATCAAGAATGTGGCAATGATTACGTGATATCCATCTGTGGAGTTTACGTAAAGTGCTCAACTGAAATCCTCAAATTAATTCACTTACAAAAGCAAAAGGGGTAATTCTTTTCCCTCAGGGAGAGCGAATAGACATGCGTCTTGTTGAAATATACCATGAAAAGAAATGCATGGAAACAACCAACCTACTAGAAGTGCAACAAGAGGATCTTTTAGATCAGATTCTATTGCATATACATAACACCAATTTCACCTCTTTCTTTTAATATGACATATGTTTTGTAAAGTCCTTCCCAAGAGTACAAAGTATTTCACATATATCCATTGGGATGGGATGGATGAAGCTGTTTTGTGAAGGCATGAAATCTTTCACTTATTAGACTGCAGCAAATACCATTTATCACTAATGTTATTGAGTAACAGTTTTGTAGGGGAAAAGAGAAGGGAAAATAAAAATTAATAAATCACCCAAGCCTTGATGTTGTATCAGTGCTAGTAAATGTCCCAAATTTCCTGCCTTCTAGTCCCCATTCTCCACTGAAACAGCCTAACATGCTTATTTATACCTTCTTCTCATGGAGTGAATTGTGTCTGATTCTTGGTTAGACAGAATGTTGGGTCATATTCCTATTAAGAATTTGAGAGAAGGGATCCATTGATTTTTCTATTAATTTGTGCTAATGTTAGTATAGGTGTGCCAATATTGATCAAATATGGCATCTGAAATTCCAAATTAAAAAAAATTATGCATTAATTATTTAAGTAATAAAATGAAATATTCTCTGCTTTATTTAAGGATTTCCTGCAGCTATAAAAAGTGAATTGAGAGTTACCATATAAAACTTTATCAGAAACATCTAAAACCATTTGTTTTATAACTCTAGCAAGAGGTGGCTTTTATAAGTCATATACAAATCATATAACAATTAATGAAAAAATATATCATTTGTACAAGGAATTAGAAGATCTATTTTTAACAATAACTTTTAAAGATATTTAATCTTTGCTGGCATTTAAAGAACATTATTTTGTATTGCTTTTTTCTCTGTTGGCTTAACAGGTAATAATACCTGCTAACTGGAGTTTTTAATCTTTGTATAGAAGTAAGTTATTGTTCAACACATATTAAAAGGAGTGAATGTGTTTTGGATCCTTGCTTGATTATAACTTTGAAATAGAAATGTATTTATACCTTTGTTTATAATAAAATTTGTCCATTCTCCTATTCCTGCTAAGCAGTGTTAACACATAGTTCCTTCTGGAAGAAGAAGTTTGTAGGCCCCAGAGGACAAAATGAAATTTCTTTACCGTCTCCAAAGCACTTTAGGGCTTCTTGGTGGAGGCTCTTACATTTTTCTGGATAGTAGGTAGGGATTGTGAAGACCTGTTCTCCTCAGTGAACGTGTCCTTCCAAATTTCCTACACCTATCCAACTCCTCTTCAATTCTTCTAGACCCAGGTTAAATTTGATCTTTTCCTCAAATCCTTCCTTATCTGTATCAGACCCCTTGACATCTTAGGATCCCAAGGCATTTCTAGTTTGCACTATCCAGTTTTGTTCATAGTTGTATATTTGAACATAATTAACTATTATTAGGTGTGAAGGCAGGTACCATGATATCAGCAAGGTACTGCTGGGGCAAGAAATACCATTAGGCTTTAAAAATAATGCTGTGTGGATTTTATGTGAAAATATTATTTCTATATGAAAGCTTAGAAAATTGAAAACATCGTTTTAAGGATGCACAGTTTCAAAAATTTGTGTGTCCTGTATCTTATCAAAACTCCCTTGCCTTTAACAGGTATAAAACATTATATTTTAAAGATATGATTAAATGCCTTTAATACTCAAAGAGATATAGTTACTGTATTGAATAATTTCGGACAATAAATGAGGGGAGCAATATAATTCTAATAATTATAATTGACTGACAAATATTGGGTCACAGCTTAATACTTGGAGCAGGATATGTGTAGCAAAAGAGAATTCTAATTAAGATCCAGAACCATTTAACTCTTAATACTTGCCACATGGTGTTCACATTATGGAATGCAAGTTTAGTGGAAGACTATTTACGTTCTAATCCTCCTGGAATCTGCAAACAGAGTGAAACTACAAGCATAAAACTCTTCAAAACAGATTTATATAATATCCTTCTCAATGACAACTATTGGTGATTAACCCCATTATCCATGGAACCAACCAGAAAAATAATCCTATTACCCATATAAACCAGGATGGGACATTTCATTGAGGCAATGAAATTAAATCTCTTCTTTAAGCTGAAGCCTCCTGGAGTACATGTTTAAGTGGTCCATGAATGAAATGCCTTTGTTCACTTGAGCCCAATATTCTTCTGGAGGCTTGCTTTTGATCCAGTTGAATCTTTACCTGACTGAACCAAAAATTTTCCAAATTTGGTTAGAACTTTGCCATTATATTTCATGGATATGCTGTGTTAAGATATTGCTGAGTAAAATACACTGGGCTTCACTGGAGGAAAAGGTGATCAAGGTCATGAGACGTTATTTTCCCATAAAATTTAATTGGCTAAAGAATACTTGGCTTTAGGAAACACATGATAAACAGTCAGTTCATATATTGAGTTTCTTATACAGCCTAATAAAATGAATGTTTCTGTGACTCTGGTAGTCCTTATATCATGCAATGATATGCATTTCTAATAAATTAGAATATGAAATTAAATTATCACCCAATTCCTGGTAAGACACAGACAAGAATTATGGATTATTAAGCCTCTCCTAAGAGTTAATTTCTTTTGCCTTTATTATAAAAAAAAATGGCTTCACACAGATTCAAATGTTCTTAGCCTGTAGAAGAACAAGAGTTACAAAGATTTTTCCTTAGAGAGAATTGTTATAAGCATTTCTCTCTTTCCCTTAATAAGATTTTAGGCTGTGGTAAGCAAAATAGAGGAAACACTGGGGATAGGGGACACATACCTTATACAATTAACAGCCCAAAAAGAGTGGTGGGAAAAAGGAAGAAAAGAGAATAAAGCTATTTCTTATGTTCCCACTCTTCTTGGAAATCCATATCTCTCTTACCACTGCTTTTTTTTTCCTGATAGCCAGTATCTGTCTTTTTCACAGCTGTGGCTTCTGCATACCTTCCCCAGAAAGTGGGTGTTCAAGGACTCACGCAGATTTTAATAGATGTATACAAATGTGAGTTTTCACCATTTCACTTCTATTAAATATCTAATCAGAATTAGAATGACAGTGGACTTGCGAAACCAGATAGGAATTAGTATTTGTATTTTATTATAGATTTAAGATATTAGACTCCTTAAAATATTCCAGGGTAGCACCCTATTGTCCTGTGGAGCTGAACAACTAGATTCAAGATGGGAAGACTTAATTGTGCTAAATACACTAGAGCAGTTCAACATTTTAAGCGATGCATTCAAGGTATGTAACAAGTAGTCTCACATTCAAGTTAAGTTGAATGACTTAATTACTGGATTAGATTGTAGTTACCTGTGTGAATGACCAAAACTTTACATAGAGAGTAATTATTCAATGATTAATTCATTTTCAAAGTTTAAAGTGTATATAACTATACTCACTTCCTATTAAAAGAGTAATTAGTTTCTTTAGTGTTAATCTTACCTGGAAGGATGATTTTACTTAATGACAAACTGAAACACACATTCAGTCTTATTAGCAAAGACATTTGGTAGCTTAGATAGCATATCAGAACCTTTCTAGAAGGAAAAAAAATCTTGTAATTATGAAATAGGATTCTATTTCCATGGTAATTACTTGTAAAGTAATTACTTTAACCACTTGGCATTTAGCCTTTATGTGATAGTACCTGCCACTTATGGTCAACATGTGTTGGCTACACAATCATTTTTCACTTTTGATGTTAATGTTTTCAATTCATTTACTTTAGAATTTTCAAAGAATAGTACCACTTCTCCTTGGTTTCACCACCTTTGGTTATTGGATGTCTGGTAGCTGTGATACAAACCTGAGTTTATTAACTGTTGTATATTAAAGAAAACCAGATAAATAGCCACAGTTTATAAGACTAACAACACTCTCTAATAAATGAATTCATTCCTTAAACATATTTGCTGAGAACATGAAATATGAAGCAATAGTGAAGAAGTGATTTAAAGAAGTAGCTGATTCAAGATATTGCAGGCGGCAGATATAAATACCAGGCCACATATACTCAGTTGTGCAAGGATGATTATGTCATCGTTTCAACTAATCTGTGTTTTGATTCTGAAATCCCATCCAGGTTGGCTAGCATGGAATTCCATCTCAGTCATTATTAGGGCTTCTTTCTCCTATCAAAACCTTGGGATTTGGGGAGAATTGTGTAGTACCCAGAATTGGTATAAAGTTATAGCATAGTTTTTCCAAGTCTAAACCTTAATGATCCCTTGAGGGCCAAGTGGTTTCTGCTTTGATGCCACCTAAGAGTTAGATGGGTCTTTGCCAAGTTTGGGAACACTGGTATCACCATTCAGGTGTCCTTTCTGAAGCTTGCTAATGCTCTGCCACATGGTGAGAGTGAGGCCCAGTTCCCTAGCAATCTTGGGGCCAACTACCTTCCCATTCTTTCAGCTCTCCAGGAATCTACCTGTGTACCTTCTATTTGTCCTTCTTGATCTACCTCCCCCATCTTTCTCCTTCTCTCTCTCCTGTCTTCTTCCCGTACCCCAATACCATCTTTCAATGAACTTAAGGATTAGAAAAAAACAGGAAGAGCTGTTGATTCAGATTCCTACCCTCTTTCTGCTTCTTAACTCAGGAGCAAAATCACAGAGAAAACACAGAACAATATGTCAATGAATGGTGCTGACACTAGATAGTAGTCATTTAGCAGAGAAGTCAATATTTATCTGGTTTATAGTCTCTAACAGAGAATTGCAAACTTCAATGAGTGCATTTGGGATATGGAGAGAAAATATTAACATTTCTGTTTTGCATAAGATTACCCTTAAATTTTTAAAATTCACATTACATTTTAAATGTACATGACATATTAATACAATAGTAAGCGTATGTAACATTTATACATAAATAAATATGTACCTTGACAATGGGGAGTTAAAACTTTTTATCAATAAGGGTGCATTATGAAAAAAAAGGTGAGGACAACTCCTCTAAGAAATTGTAATATAATGCAATTAACAATTATATGTATACCTGGCAAATACAAAAGCAATGTGTGAAGTATTTCAGGGGACACAGAAAATTCAGACAGATCTTGCTCTTAGCAGTTTACTGTCTAATAAGGCATTTAGAAAACGAAGTTCATATCTACACCACAGTTGTTTACTGTAAGAAAGGATGCCACCTATAAGATTTCTGAGAGTTCACATTTAATTGTGTGCTTTTGCATGGTGGGGAGGAGGGGTAGGATGTGCATCAGGCAAACTTCATGGAAATGGTTCTTCTGGAGTTGGGTCTTCAGAGTAGGGTGAATATGACCTGTGAAAATAAATTAAGGAAGAAGGGTAATTCAGGTCACAAGTCTTCCAACATGGGAATCTTTGGGCATCCCATAGGTACATGAACTATTTGCAGGAGATACTTAGACATGGATATTTTTAAGAAAACAATTTGCAGATTCTCAATCTTCACAGGTATTCTTTCTTTAAAATCTATCTCTCTACTTCTAAAAACCTCGGGAACACAAAGAAAGTAGTTATTTCAGAATCTGTGTACACCACTGTACCCCCCTCCCCCCACCAGCACTGCCCTCTGTAGGTGGGGAGGGATCATTGAAAATACCTTAGAAACTTGGCAGTTCCAGCTCACACTGGAAATAGTGTGATCCCTTTCAGTAAAAGAATAAATTTGCTTATGTCAGGCAATTTTTAATATTCAAAAGAAAGAAGAGAATGAGAATGGTGATTAGGAGAATACAAGATAGATCTTAGCACTATGTGAAACAGAAGAATAATTATTGTTGTCTGCCAAGATTGACCAAGAATTCCATAATATATAACAATAATAATTTCAACAGCTAAAATGTTGAAGTGCTTTAGAGTATCCAGAGATTTCACATGTATTATCTCGCTTGTTTTCCCCCCATCCCTATGAAGTGGACAGGGCGTATTGCCAAATTACATAAGAGGAAACTACGGCTCAGGTTGCTGATGTAACTGGGCAAAGACGATCCAGTGGCTTTGTAGAGAAACTGTAATTCAAACATAGGTCTTTGGAATATTTCTTATGTTCTTTTTATATTATCGTCTGCCCTTTATGTATTATTCTTGTAAGTCTGCAAAGGATACTGAGTACATTCAGTTCAATTTAAGCTCAGAAAATCTAACTGAGCCATCATCAAATATAGACTGAAGATTAGATACCCGAATTTTGAGAACCAGCTAGAACCTTGCTTCTAAAGGGTAGTTCACAGACAAGCAACGACAGTATCACCTGAGAGTTTGTTAGAAATGCAGAATCTCAGGCAACCACGTCTGATCCAAATTAGGCGTGGATTTTTAACTAGATCACAGATGTTTCATTGAAGTTTGAATAAAATAGCTTATTTGGCATTTACAACACAGGATTCCAGTGAATGGTTTGAATACCTGCCTAAATAATAGAAATTCTCGTTGTTATCCATAAAAATTCAAAGGAAAGAGTTTATTATGCTTAAAACCAGTAATTACCTAATTTTCAAATAACATTTAGACAGTTTAACTGCACAATAACTCAATCCAAAGATTACAAACAAGATATAAACTATGGGCAAATTGGTCAACTATTAAAGATTTGGTTGTTCCAACATTTGTAAATGATTTATTTGGAAGGTTATTAATCACACCTTGCGCTTCATGCTTTCCCCCGTTAGAAGCAGCATATGGGCGAATTCAAAAGGCAGCGGCCAAGGAATGTTCCTAGAGTTTATTCCCTAAATCTGATGCATTACCCCATGCTTCCAGTATTCTTCATGTGTTTTATTTTTTTTTAATTTGAAGTTTGAAAAAAAATATTTATAAAGTTGTTGGTGGTTTGTTTAAACTCATTTCACTTTTGTAAATTTCAAGTGACAAGTATGTTGTGCCATTAATAGAGTTTTGGGAGCCGTTCACTCCAGTGTGCCAGTACATGGAAAAGCCACACATTCTTTGTTAAACTAACAGTCCTAAGCATTGTGTGGACTCCTGGCATTGTATGACTAAACATTCAGACACATGCCTATATAGTACTGTGTGTGCTGCCAAGTAGAGGGAAAACAAAAGAAAGAAAATCATATAAATATACTGGTAAACATAGACTTTGTAAGGAGCAGCATAAGTTGTTTCAGAAAAAAAAATCGTAGAGCAGGATTCAAAGAATACATTTAAATTATTTTCCTTAGGAAAACGTATCTAATTTGTTTTTCATGAAAACATGTATTTAGCTGTGGGAAGTTTTTATTGGCTAAGATACTTTGGCATATTTATGGTGTAAAGGTGATTGGAATAGTGTTTGCATTCGTTTTGCACTGAAATTTGAAAGAAGTATAAGATACACGCTTTGTAAGATAAAATCATTGCCAGTCAGGATATACTCTCCTTAAGAAAGCATACTTCAGTATATGAAAATTTAAAGTGACTAACTGATAAATATGGGGGAATTGTTTCATGCTACCACAGGATCCTTCCTTTACCAAAGATTTATCACAGGATATCTTTAAATAACTAGTTTCCTTTAAGGGCATTTAAAAGTATTGGGTTTAAAATTCTTGATGTTTAAGGAATATCTAAGACATGTATCTATTATAAAATATGAGGTATGAACCTAAATAGCTGATTTTTGAAGTCCTTAATGATCTTGATTTATCTTACAATTATTACTCATTACCAGCCAAGGAATACACTGGCAGGCTAACGGCCAGGCAACATGGTATTTCTTTAGATACCCACTTTACCTGTGGAAGAATCCATCTGAGTTCTTCCTTCTCCTAATTTATAAGTTTCTAAACATTCTGTTAGGGCCATAATTATTTATTCCAGAATACGTACCAAATTTTCTAAGGCTACTTGAAAGCCATCTGTCTTTCCATGGCCTCCTTTCTCTTCAAATCCTCCCAGGAAAACTGCACAGTTAAATCTTCCTGCTCTCATAAGACTAACTCAATTTCTTCTAGAAATTTCTTCTAGAATCCCTTCAAAAGACTTACTTCAAGGTATGTATCCTAGCAGTTGCCGTGAGAGGAGCAGTTCCAACTGATGGAATAGTTTGATTTGGCTGTGGCTGGCTGAGCTTTCTCTTCTCATCTGCTCTGGACAAATTAGCAGCAGTTGTCAGTTATCAATTTCTCATTCATGACTGTATTCCTTGTTCAAACCATCATTTCAGCCATGCTGGTTTTCATTCACTCCCTATGCATCCTGGACTCTAGGTGGTTTTCACCACTCTAGGCCTTTCTCTAAATTGCTACCAGTGTTTATTTTCTAAGAAACAAATGTGGCCATGCTACCACTTTGTTTAAAAGCCTCCCATGGTGTTCCGTTTATCATGGGAATTTTTTCCCTTATAGAGACATATCCAATAACTGGGCCAAACTGTGTGAATGGTACAAGTGGTCCTAGAATAAAATTACTGGAATATACTATACATCATATTACCAGTAGCCTTTTTAGTTAGCCACAAGATACGAAAGAAAAATGATCATTTACAGTCTCATCCCATTCTGCCCAAACACTGCTATTGTTCCTTTTCCCTTCTTTGCACAGACATAGTTTAAAGATGCTATTTTGGTTTCTACAATGCATCCCAGGGAATACGGAAAGTTCCTTTTTCCATCTAAATTTCCTCTATATTATAGGTAGAATTGTGTCCCCCAAAAAGATATGTTGATGTTCTTACTCCTAGTACCTTATTTTGAAACAGGGTTGTTGCAGGGAATTAGTTAAGATGAGGTGCCTGGAATAGGGTGGATCCTTAATCCAATATTACTGGTAACCTATAAGAAGAGGAGAAGAGACACAGAGACAGACATGAAGGGGAGACAATCATATGGGGACAGACTCAGAGATTGGAGTAACTCTGCTGTAAACCAAGGGAAGCCAAAGATTGCCGATAACCACCACAGGTTTGGAAGAAGCAAGTAAAGATCCTCTCCTAGAGCTATTGGAGGGACCATGGCCCTGCTAACACCTTCATTTCAGAATTCAAGCCTCCAGAACTGTGAGAAAATACATTTATATTATCTTAAGCCAGTTTATGGTAATTTCTCTATGTCAACCCTAGGAAACTAAAACACTCATTTTTATCATTGATGATAAAATTTGACATCATTTATCAGTAATGTTGTCTGTCTCTTTGTGGATGTAAGATTTACTTTATCTTCTTATTCCCATTTCTAGGATTTTGCTTCCTGTTCCTTTATAACTAAGGCAACTGCATCCCCTCGGCTCAGGAAAGTATATCCTATCAATTTTCTTTGTCCGTTCAGCTGGCAATTTCCCACAATATATATTTTGGGCAATTCTGAATGAGGTTGTAGGGCCAGGAATATCCAGAAGCACCTTAAAAATGGGGACTTGGGAATTCATAATGTGCTTATGTGGAGAAGGAAGTAGATTGAATTATATACCCCGATTTGGACATGTTCTTAATTTGCATTCTGGTGAGTGTGAACCCATTGTAAATAGGACTTCTTGGAGATGCTAGTTTTAGTTAAGATGTGGCCCAGCTAATTGAGGGTGGGTCATAATCCTCATTACTAGAGGATTTATAGCAAGGAGAAATAAGAAGCCAGAAGTCAGAGAAAGCCACAGGGTAAGGAGCCAGAAGTCAGAGGAGCCCGAAGCCAGAAGACAATGAAAACCAGAAGAGCTGACACAGAGGGAGAGAGAGATGATGCACCCTGTGATGGGAGACGGAGGTGCAAGCCAAGGAACACCAAGGGTTGTGGCAAACCCACACCAGAATGCTACAGATTTTGGGAGGAAAGTGTTGCCTTGGCAATGCCTTGATTTTTTACTTTTAGCCTCAAAACTATGAGCCAATAAATATTTGCAGCTAAACCAACCCATTGTTGTGGTATCTGTCACAGCAGCCTGGCAAACTAAGATGGAGAATAAATTTAACACCCTGGATGGTAATTATATTAACCCAGCCCATCATATTCTGTTCTGCAGGTGGTCAGGCTTGTAATTGCCTTATCACAATAGACTCTTTCAGAATCTTATGCTTTAGCATATGCTATTCCTCAAAGTTGAAATGCTTTTCCTCTTTTCTTTTTTTTTTCAATGTGGAAAACTTTTATGCACATTCGGAGCCCACATGTCATGTCCTTAGCAAAGTCTTCGAAACATCTTCAGGCAGAGTAATATTCTCCCCTCTGAGCTGTGGTATTTCATTTATTTTTGTCACGGCCCTTTTAATGTGTCTCTGGAGTCTACCCCTATTCCTGACATATAGTAAGAGTCCAATCAGTTCTTTCTTGAATGAAGTAATATGAATGCTGGAAGAACATTATATCCCAGTGTTCCCTCTAGGGTTAACTATTTGTACTTGAGATATACAAATATATGAGGGAGCTAGATAAAAATTTGATGAAGTATCTGGTCAAAAAAATCTGACAAAGCACCAAACTTAGGCCTTATTTTCCTAGGTTTAATTTTTGATTAACTTCAGTAGCCATAGCAGTGGGCTACAGGGAGACTCAGAGCTCTGACCATATTATGGTCAGAATAAACGTAAAGAATGAGAAGGAAATTTTGAATATTTTGTTACCTTTTACTTTCTCTTTAAGGTAAGCGTTCTCTCACCTCAGGAGAAAGACCAAGAAGCATAGGAAGCCTACAATGACACCAGGTCTATAATTTAGAGAGCTTTATTTGCTATAATTATCTTAGTTGCCCAGCTATCAAGAGAAATCCAGAAAAAGATTTAAGCTATTGCAGCAAGTGAATTAACTCACATTCTTACTTGCACTGACAGGTTACAAACTTCAAACATCACCTCTAACATTTCAACCTATATATTAGATGTTCCTGGGCCAATTTCTCTGCCTAGGCAACTCTTTCATTGAGTTACACAGGTTGGGAACTTGTCTCATTAATATTTCACGCAGGTGTACTGTATGAAGCTCAGTTCTTAAGCTCTCTGGTATTTAGTATTTGCAGACATATAAAAATGCACCTTTTCAAGGAATGGGGCACGCTCTTTTCCTTAATCCGCCTCTAGGCATCACCTTCTAGCTTCTTTTGGGGGAAAATTCCATTATCTCTGGAAGAAGCATTGAGAAATTTTCAAAAGGAACCAGTGGCTTTTAAAATAAAAAATGATTAGTCCTTTGAAATGCCATATTGGGATTTATATCTAATAAAATGAATTTAAACCCACTTGAATTATAATTTAAGGGGATCTTTCTCTGTTTAGGAGATTTTTACCCTAAGTCTTGGGAACTATTTAACTACTTCACTCAGGAAGCATTCAAAATGGACTGGGACGATTTGTACCTCATTTGCTTAAATTATAGCAATTAAAGAAAAATCTGTATTATTTAGGCACTCAGACCAGTTCCAATTTGTTCTTATAGATCTGAAATATTTAAACATATTTCCCCAAGGAATGTATTTGAATAGGCAACCCTTAATCTATATTTTCAGTTCAAGCCTCTAAGGGAAATATTAATTAATTTTTTTAGACAAAATCTTTTCTTTTTCAGGTGGTCTGGGCTATTTTTTTTTTGCTTTAGTGTCAGTTGCCAAAATATTTCAAAAAGGAAGCTTACTTCTGCCATGTGTGATGTCTGATGGGTGTTTTCTTTGGATGTCATTTCACATTGCATGTGAGACAGCTATTTTTCATTTCTTGATGTCTGTTGCACCCAAAGGAAATCTGTATTTTGCTTTCTGTAAGAAAAGAGCAACTGGGTGGCATCGGAAAAACTTCCACCCACTAACATGGAAAAATATTCAATCTGTCCTATTACATTGAAGTGGGAGACTTTAAAGGGCAGCATCCTCAGTTAAGAAAGATATATTTCCATCTGTGATCAATAGCATGTGAAGAACAGCTCCTCTCTGAGCTCAATCCAAAGTAAAATTACCTTTGGTAGTTCCTGGACCATGGACACTCCACAAGTTTCTAAGGTTGAGTAGCCATGGGGAGTCATAGCTGATTCCAAGGGGGAAGGCATTCTGTCTGTGAGGTCCGTGGAATACGACTTTTCACTATTCCCCAGAGCTACAGGACAGCTCTTAGAGCCTGTGTCTTCTATATAGACTACATAATAAGCAAGAGATAAATAGGTCCCAGAAAGCATTAAAGTAGTGCTAGCATGAAAAATGTTTCTTGTTCCTTTCTGCTCCTCCATTCCTCTCTACAAGGAAATAATTTGGTTTCCTGATTGGTTTGGGGTGTATGTGTGTGAATATGTTTTTCATAAAAGGACCAGAGAATCTAGTTCTCTTTAGTGAAGTGGGATTGGTTTTATCCTGGCACCAAGAACTGCTGCCATGTCTTGCTATCTGAGTATTTTAATTCCCTCAGACATTTAAGGATATATAAAAGATTAAAATGCAATTAAGCCTAAGAATGAGGTTTCTTTGTAATTATATGTATGTTCCTCCTTTTAAATAGTGAAGTCCTGTGAATTCTGTGACCTCTATCCAGAACCACCTTTCTTCCTTTCTTCCATTCTTCCCTCCCCCTCCCTCCCTTCTTTTTACTTCCTCTCTTCCTCTCTTTTTTTATTTTCTCCCCCTCTCTCTTTTTTTTCTGGTTTAGGGAGCAGATTTAACCACAGAAGGTTTTCACTTTCTTTGGGATAACAATTTGAACCTAATTTTGTCAATAGTGCATGAACTAATCAGGTCATATCTTAGTTGGTACGTATAATTTAATTTCTCCATGCAGCTGGTCTAGGGAAGGGAAGTGCAAAAGAAAAAAGGCACAAGAAAGAAAAACATTTCTTTTTGACACCTCTGTTTCATATCCTTTTTTAAAAACTTATTTTTTAGTTCTCAAGAAAGATTTTCCTTCCTGGGTTTACTGCCCTCTGAGATAGAGGACAAAGAACTTGACCAATTGATGTTAAAAGGTATTATAATTGCTTTTGCCATAAATGAAAAATGTGGATGGTTACTGTGATTCCTTTTTGTATACCTTTAACTAATTTACTCATGAACATATTTACTGGAAAAAATGTGGGGACTACCTGTATTAAGCAACAAAATAGCTACTTTTTCTAGTAAAGTTGACAATTGTTAGGTGGAAAATGCAAATGCAAGTGCCATTCTGGTAGGAGGCAGAAGGATGGATTAAATGACCTCTTCATCCACTCTTTCCAACTTTAATCTTATTTCTGTTATTGCTAGGAGATGCCTGAGAGAACTTTAAACTGTTTTTTTCTTTTAATGCCTGAAATATATTTCTTGCACATGTTCTACTTGAGAGTAAAGGTGTTTTTTTCTCCCCCTCTTCCCTCATGAGAATGTTAATAGTCTATCTAGTCAAAATGAAGTTAACATTTGGGGATATTTTCCATGTTCCTCTGTGAATCAAGTATTAGTCAGATGAGATTAATTAGAGTGTTGATTATTCAGACCCCTGGACCTCTCTTTTTTTCTCTTCTTCTCTTCTCTCTTTTGGTTATCTCATTATTCATTAATAAGCATATCAAAGAGAGGGCAGAGAGAGTAGGTGAAACTCAACATTTTCTACCATTTTCTGGGACTGGTTAAGAGTTTTAAGTGTGGGAATGATGGAGTTTGGGAAAGGAGAAAAAGAAAACTATTAGCTGAAAATAGATTTCTAAAATTTCTCAAGGATTTCCATTTTCTCAACTTGAAGGAGAGAAGAATACTATAACTCTTGCTATGAAAAACATGCTTTTATAAAACAACACAATTAGCTTATTCACAAAACCAAATCAAATAATACCATATAACAAAGAATACAAAACATAAAAACTTCTATGTGCCAAGTAAACTTAGCTGAAATATCTGTTGTTTGATCAATGACTCCTATGATTCCTTGACCCGCAATCACTCATCCTCCTTAGATGTCTTTGCCTTCTAGACTATTTGAAAGTGCAGAACTGCTTTAAAGTAGCTCCCTCACTAATCTCCAATAAATCCACTTCCTGATTTTACACTGGGAATCACTCAGTAAGTAATTGCATATCTCCTGCAATTCTAGAAATATAGGCCTCCCTTGGAATGATGCTGCTGTTTACGGTCTGGCTTTAGGGGTGGGAAATAAGGCTCTCCTTTTTACTACTTTGTCCCAGACATGAACTTAAGGTCCACTGATAATTATCCAGAGCACAGGTGAGGCCGGATGGTACCATATAACAAAACTTTCCTTAAGAATCCAATATCCTTAAGAATCCAACATGAGGAAATTTCAAAGTGTTCATAAGAGATGACTCCTCTAGCTGTGGTGTGCATTTTAAAGCCTGGCGTCTCTTTCACCACTTCACTGGAGAGATGTCAGCACATCCACATATAGCACAGAGCCAACGTGTAGTCTCTGCACATATCTGAAATCCTCAAATGGGTACTAGTTCCTCTCACCCTTAGTATAAGATCCAGTACTCAGTTTTTGCCCGAGTCACCTTTATTTCAGAATGTGGATTGTTCCTTCACTGCAGATCCATAATTGTTGGCCTTTTCTTTAGTCTCCAGCAGTGCACTCACATTTGAACACAAAATCTGGCACCAGTTTATTATCCTAGTTGTGAGTTATTCTGCTTGGCATAAAATCTCACGTGGCCCTTAAACTGTCCAGATTAAGCTGAGCATGATCAAGTATAGACCTATTTCTCCTCTAGCTTGAGGGAGAATATGACATCTTTTATTCTTCAGGGTCTTAATTTCCAATCTTCTTATGGCAATTGCTTGAACGAGAATACATGGCTTCTTTTGTGTGTGCACACACAGACAAGCAATGGTTCCCAGGGTCACTGCAGTTTAAACCATTATTTCTATGATGGATATGTGGACTGTAAGAGGTACATTATTTGTCAAAACAAAGTTACAGTTTCATATAATCATGCAAAGCAGGTTACTTTCTTGGAGTGTAGCACACGCCTTCATTTCAGAGCGGGACTTTGTTTTTCATAATTAAAATACCCACTATTGTGGTTTTTAAGATCAAAGAATGTTTGTGCCCCAAAGGTGAATTCAAGCCTCCAACTCTTTCAAAGCTGGAGCTACTATAAGCCTTTTAAAATAGAGCTTTTCCTAACGTATAATACCACCATTCAAAATTTCAAAGACTTTTGGGGCAAACATGGTCTGAACTCAAGAAACTTGTACATCTTCTTCCCAAGCAGAGCTTTCCAGAAAGAAATTTTTCCCTAGCACCGATACCATAAATAGAAGCTCAGCCTTGAGACTGTGGTGGTAGACAGCCTGCTTTTCCCGTCCCATGTATAATGCCAGCCTTTCCCTTGCTTCAAGCAAAAATGCAAACACAAATAAAGTTACTTTACTGTAGCAACTTTGCTTTTGAAGTTTATTCCCATTTAGCTTTATGCTGTATTTTAAAGTTAATATATTACATCTCTTTTTTACTAATTAGACTGTCTTAAGCAATAGTATCTTGGTCTATTTCTTTCTTGGTTTGCAGGATATCCAGTTTCAATTTCTTTCTTTTCTGTTTTTTTCCCTCCTGATATAGTGTCTCCTTTTTCTGTAACAGCTTTTGGCAAATCCTTCTTTTCTCTGATTCCACTCTATGTTTTATGGTGGTGGCATATAATGCCAGTCTGTCGTTATTTGATTCTAATTATTATGCTTCCAGACCATCTCTGGGTGACCTGACTTTTTAGGGAGTCCTACTAATTGGAAGAGTCATCATAAATTATACACAGTTACATCATTCAATACCATACCATAAGTGAAACATAAATTGATATTTTCACAAGTCACTTAGATATGAGTGTTATAATTGAAGGAAAAACTGGATTAAATTTGAATTTCCCCCTTTTTTCTCTTCCAAATGTCTATAAAGAAATGAAAATGCTTGCAGACTTGCCGTTTTTATAGAATGAAGATTATGTTCAAAGAGGTGTCTAGATTTTGCAGCAACCTTTTAAAAAGGTTGCATCTAGGTTTGAAAATATAGTTGTCTGTTGCTGCCCATGGAACAGTTGGTTGGCGTGATTTATAGACCCTCATTTATGTTAAAGAAAGGGATTACCTTATGTTCCTCAGCTATGTCCTTAAGCCATGGAAAGTTTTGTAATTCTTTCTTTCACTGCTAGTTTTATGAGTTTTGCAAAAATAAGTATTTCATTTATAGGAATAAAGCCTGAGTATAAGGCTGTAAGTCTTTTAAACAATCATATAAGAATTGGTTCAAAATGGAAAAGGTCATTGCTAATTTGGATAAACACTGACTTGGTTTTATCAGGAAACTACAACTCCTTTTGCATACTGTAGTAGAAGGGAATCACTATAGGGAGCTAGTTATAAAATTGTTGTGAAAGCTAAAAAGCAAAAGCAAAACGGTAAGGCAGCCCAGACACTTGTTATTTGAGGAAATACCACTGTTCCTGGGATGGATGAACAAGGGAGGATGTGATGTTAACAGAACCCATTGGCCGAGGAATCCATGGCAGAGGTTGTCCAGAGAAGTTGGCATCATGGAGGGAGGGGGTGTCCAATGGGGGCATCCACTGCTGGAGATACTACCTGAGGAAGAGAGAGGAAGGGAGCTATACTCTAGTTCCTCCTTTCCTTCTGCCCTCTTATCTCCTATAGAAATGGCCTCCTAGTGACTAGACCAAGTTGTCACACAACTGTCAATGGAGTCTGGGTAACACAGCTTGCCATGGAAGTGTAGGAATACACTTTATGACCAAGAAGCAAATAACGAGCTCAGTAAGCAGGGAGTAATTTTCAGATGCGGTAACAGGAGTTGTCCGTCTTCCAAAAATTGTAGCCAAATGTTGATTGAGAGATAAACTAACATATATTGAATGACTACCACATGCCAGGCACTTTTTGAAGTTTTAATATTTGCATACATTATCTCCTTTATTGTACACAGCAAAACTATGATGCAAGCATTATTATCTGTAGTTAATAGATAATAGTCTATTAATAGACTATTTAATAGGCTATTTAAATATTTTATACATAATTATATTTCTAGTGGCTGGCAGAACCAGGGATTTGAACTATTTTTTCTAACTTCAAAGCCCTTGCAAGCTCTCTCCAACTACTCCACATTTTGTCTCATTAGCCTGTGGGTCATACTTGGGAGAGAAGAAGGCTTGAGATTGGGAATGGATGGAAAAAGTAAGCACCTGCCATTAAAAAAGTAACAGCCTGTTTAAGGGACACAGAAATGGTCCAGACAGTTGAAGAGCAAATTTGTGTAAGTGGGAAAGATGCTAGATAGTAATAGAATAACTGAGGTGGAGACTATGAGAAAAGGCAATAGTTGTTCGAAGTCTAGTTTATGATTCTGTAATGGAGGCGTTGGGTTAAGAGACTCTTATTATTCATTTACAATATATACTGATGTGGAGGAAATGACCAGAACTGTTTTATTTCAATTAGGCAATTTAACTTACATGAAAAAGGATGTTATGTGTGTATAAGTATGCAGCTAGAAATTTCTTAAATGTAGAATATTTAGGATAATGTGGTGGATAAGTAACTTCAGTGTGAATATGAACAGCACAAGTATTCTTAGGCTCCAGACAGCAAGGAACAATTAAGAACCACCAGCTCCATGTACCTCAGATGACCATTGTGGGGAAGCCAGGTTTGCTATGGCTACGCCTGCATGTCTCTATCCCTAGCTCTCAGCTCTCCATGTACTCCTTTTCTTTCTGTTTCCCTGGAGAACTTCTGAGAACTCTGACTGATACAGAGGCCAACAGTGGGTTTTGAGCAAAGCAGTGACAGGATCCTCTAGCTCTTGTGCTGAGAGAGACCTTAGGGGACAAATGTGGAGGCAGGGGGGTTAGTAGGAAGCAAGCGGTGGTGGTGACTTGGACAGTTTGGACAGTGGTTGAGGTAGTGAGATGTCATCGGATTCTAGATATATTTTGGAAATATAGGGCCCTTTTGGGGGATAATAGTGTAACCATTTCCTGAGATAGCAAAAACTATGATCTGGGCCTCGTGCTGAGGAGGGACCCTATTCACAGAGAATGCAGTGCAAGTGGTGCCTTGTAGCTGTGCAATGTGGTGGGAGGTGTGCATTTGGAAGGCAAACAAGACTTCAGCTGGGCCATGTACATTTTGAGATGCCTACTGTCTATCCAAATAGGCAGCACTTTAAACAATGATTTATGGACCGACCCTCTTTTTCCTAATGAGAATAAGTCTTCTGTCAATTTAATGATCTTTTCTTTGTAGGCAATCAGCTCCTTTTCTGCTTGATTTCTCTTTTTGACTTTTTATTGACTTAATATTCAGGCAGAAAAATGAACAAATACGTATGCCACTTAAAGAATTTTCACACTGGACACACTCATGTAACCTGTATCCAGGTAAAGAAACAAAACACCATCGCTACAAGCCCCCTCACTCACACTTATAGTCTTTACGTCCCCCAAAGAGTAACTTCACAACTTCTCAGAGTAAAGATTCCTTTCACCAGTTTTATAATTTGTATGACTGAACTCATATAGTATATATTGTATGTTCCTCTTGTGTCTGCCTTATTTTACTCTATATTGTGCTTGTGAGATTCTTCCAGCTTGGTAAATGTGGTATTTGCTTTTATTGCTGCATATACTATTTGATGTGTGTGAATATCTCACAGTTTATCAGTTAACTTACTCATTCAACTGTTGATAGATATTGAGGAAGATTCTAGTTATAGTTCTAAAACTGTACAAATAGTAATGCTCAATATCCCAGCATGCATCTTTTGGAGAATATTATACATTTTTTTGTGGGGGAGGATATATATTGTTAGTGGAATTTCTGGTTCATAGGGTATGCATATAGTCAGCATTAGAATATATTATACTTTTTTTTTTTAATTTGCATATGGGCAGGAGGCACCAGGGATCGAACTCCAGACCTCCAGCACGGCAGGTCGGAGCTCTGCCTGCTGAGCCACGGCAGCTGCCCTAGAATATATTATACAGTTTCCAAAAGTGGTTGTATCCATTTTTATTCTTGTTGGCAGAGCATGAGAGTTCTAGATGCTCCACATTCTTACTACATTTTTATTATTTTCTGTCTTACTCATTTTAGTCATTCTGTTGGGTGAATAGCATATAGTTTTGCCATGCCATGCACATACCAAACATCCAGGTTCCAAACCTATGCATGACATAGTCTGGGTTTTCAACTTCTCATATGAGACTTTTTAACCCTTTTTAAGAACCTAGATGGGGAAAAACTTCTTTGTGGGCAATTTTTCCCTGCCCTAAGATCTTCTTTTATCAAAGATGCAGTCCTTTGATGGTCTCAGTTATTAAGTTGTGTTGTTCCTAATTTCATGTACTTTATAACCCCAAGTCTTCATAATCTTTCCCTGTTTACACATTATAATCTGAATTTCTAGTAATAACTTCCCTTATCTCCCTACTTGAGAAAATTGAAGAATCAGATTTGGGATTATGGCTATGGCTTCATTTTGCTCTTCTTTCTGTCTTCTTGGATTTTCACTTTCTCTCTTGGGAAGTACATTTTGAAATATATTTGTCATTTTTTAACCAACATCAATTTTTTTTTCTCTTTTCAGTCACCTGTTTCCAACCCTCGATTTATTTTCCTCTGAGACCTCGGTGATAAGTATTTGCTTACCTAATTTAGAGACAGTGAAACCAATGCTGAGAGAAAAGTGACATTCCCTTCACCATGTGGCTATGAGGTGGCACTACCAGGATTTGAACTCAGAAAATGCATGCCCTTACCTTCTATTCTCTAGTGTGAAATTTTGGTTACTCAATTCTACCTTTAGAACTCTTTAAATTACCATCCTAGACTATTAAAGCTAGAACTAAAATATAGCAGAAACCTTTGCTTGTTATTTGTCCCGCTTTCTAAATTTGTGATGTCTAATTATAGATTAGTTTTAGGGTATCATATCTACGGCTTTAAAAATTCTGGGTGAATGAATATTCACAGTTTAAATAATTTATACAGGCATGAGCTTGCCTTAAAGTACATATTTGGTGAATATTTTTCCAGGCTTTAGGTTTCAATATTTTAAGGCTTGAAGGTATAGAATATTGGCTTCAGTATATTTTTAAGAAAAGCAAAGTGCGAAAGAGTGTATCTGTTTTAGTTTGTTAAAGCTACTGGAATGCAATATGCTAGAAATGCAATGCTTTTAAAAAGGCAATTTATTAAGTTGCAAGTTTACAGCTGTAAGGCCATGAAAATGTCCAATTTAAGGCATCAACAAGAGGTTATTTGCGCTCAAGAAAGCTGATGCTGCCTGGAACACCTCTGTCAGCTGATAAGGCACATGGCGACATCAGCCTTCTCTTGCAGTTTTCTCTCTCGGCTTCTCATTTCATAAGGATTCCCCAGGAGTGTTTTCTTTTGCATCTCCAAAGGTCTCTGACTATGTTGGCTTTGTTGGCACTTAAGCCTTTTCCAAAGCGGTTCCCTCTTAAAGGGCCCCAGTAAGTGACTCCACCTTGAATGGTGGAGAAACATCTCCATGGAAACAATCTAATCAAAATGTACCACCCACAATTGGGTGGGCCACATCTCTATGGAAACAATAAAAAAGATCCCACCTAGCAATATTGAATGAGGATTAAAGAACATGGCTTTTCTGGTATGCACAACCATTTCAAACCATACACTTTCTAATGTATCTTTTCTTAGAAAGAAAAATAAGATTATAAACATGGTTTAAAGATAAATTGGTGACTGATGAAAAGAGTTTCCTACAGGAAGTGGGTAGGAATAAAGTGGATGAGATATGGATAGGGCAGTATTTCCCTGAATGTATCACTTTCTAAAATTTTGATTTCTGAGGCACGTAAAAGTTTTTCATAATGAAAATATAAAATTATATCAAAAAGAATGAAAACATTAAATACAAACAGAAACAAATGGTCTAAAAGCACAGCATATTCATAACATGACCTTATAAAGAAAAATAATTCAAGTAATGTTTTAAATAGTATTCTTTTTTTATAAACTTTTTTATTAATTAAAAAAATTAACAAAAGAACATTAAAATATCATTCCATTCTACATATACAATCAGTAATTCTTAATATTATCACATAGTTGCATATTCATCATTTCTTAGAACATTTGCATTGATTTAGAAAAAGAAATAAAAAGACATCAGAAAAAGGAATAAAACGATAATAGAGAAAAAAGATTACACCTACCATACCCCTTACCCCTTGCTTTCATTTATCACTAGCATTTCAAACTAAATTTATTTTAACATTTGTTCCCCATATTATTT
>PVIY010036567.1:0-25358 GCA_004026745.1 Myrmecophaga tridactyla | reverse complement strand
GCAGCTTTAGCAAATGAAAGTATGGAATAGAAAAGGGGGAAATAAAAGCAACAATAACTAAACAATGTATTCCAACCAAGATACTAGAAAGATAGGTGAATGAAACACTCTAAATCTAGACACATATCCAAGAATATATAGGGAGCTAGAATTTGATAAGTGCTTTTTAAATCAATAGAGAAGTGAGTAGATTTTTAATAAATAGTTGCTTTAAAATTTTATTAACTTTAGCCAGTTGAGCAACACGGCAGCATAGTATATATACTCCAGGTACCATTTCCCCACAGAACCTTTCAAAAACCAGCACAAGCTGACAGAGCTATCTTCCTTCAATCTCTGGAAAACAGTAAAAGGGTTGCAGTAACTGGATGAATGCTGAATCAAGAAAACGTGGTTTTGGAAGCAGTCAGAGAAGTTCCTGGCACACTTGCTGGTTTCTGCCTCACTCCCTGCTCAGCACAGTGTGGGGCCAGCCCGCACTCCCACTGTGGATCCCTAACCCCGTTCCAGAGGGAGCAGAGCAGCCCCTGGAGCATAATACAGTGCCTATATGTAAATTAGCAACCTGAAGGACTAAACCTGGACATTCATCTTGGACTTGCCCTCCCAGAACTTGCCCTTCAGGCAGGAACAGCTTGCAAACAGCTAAAGCAGTATCAGAAACAATTAAACAGCCTGGAACAAGGGGTTACCTACTTTAAGTCTTACAATAAAGCATTATGGAGAGAGGAAAAGTCTATTTCATAGGGAATAGAAGGAGTATTTATATTCCTGTAAACAAAGGAATGCCTAAACCCATGAACAAATGCAAGCCAAAGACAAGACGCAGGTTCAGAAAAGACAGGAGAGAACCCTGCAGTTCACATTTGTCTCGAGCTGATCTTCATAGGCAGGTGAAACTCTGAAGGAGAGGAGAAGCCAATGCAGAGCCAATTTTCAAAGACTGTGAAAGGAAGTTTTTGTTTTGTTTTGTTTTTGCATTGGCCTGATTGTTTTGTTAGCTTCTGACACTCAAGGAAATCTCTGTCATATCCCTAGCTGGATCCACACTTAAGGAAGAGGCAGCACAGGGACTAAAATTTAGAGTTAACACTTTAAAATATTAAAATGAACATTTTGCAACAAAAGCTTATAAGTAAAACAAAGAAACAGGAAATGATGACCCATCCAAAGGAAAAAGATATAAATCCAGAAACCATAAATGAAGAAGACCAGACATTGGACATAGCAGATAAAGAGTTTAAAGAATCCTCAATATGCTCAAAGAAATAAAGGAAGACACAGAGAAAGAATGAAAGGATTTCAGGAAAATTATGAATAAGCAATATGAGAATCTCAACAAAGAGAAAGAAACTTTTAAAGGGAACCAAATAGAAATATTGCACTTGAAGACTACAACTGAAATGAAAAATTTTCTAGAGGTTTTCAACAACAAATTGGAGCTAGCAGAAGAAAGAATCAGTAAACTCAAGGACAGGACAATTGAAAACAAATTCAAGCTAAGTAGCAGCAAGAAAAAGAAATGTAAAATAGTGAACATAACCTAAGAGACCTGTGAGACACCATTAAACATACCAATAGAGGTATTACAGGAGCTCCAGAATGAGAAGAAAGAAAAAAGAGGGCAGAAGGAGTATTCAAATAAATAAAGGTGGAAAACTTCCAAAATGTAATGAAAGACACAAATATGTACATTCAAGAACCCAACAAACCCCAAACAAGATAAACTCCAGGGAAATCATATCTGGGCACACAGTAGTCAAGCTCTCAAAGCCCAAAGACAAGGAGAGTTCTGAAAGATGCCAGAAAAAATCGACGTGTTATGTATGAGGGAGTCCCAGTAAGATTAAGTGCCAACTGTTTATGAGAAACCATGGACACAAGAAGGCAATGGGAAGAAATATTGAAAGTGCTGAAAGAAAACAATTACCAACTGTTCTAGTTTGCAAGTTTCCAGAAGGAGATGTACCAAAAACAGAACTGCTTTCAAAAAGGGGAATTTATTAAGTAGCAAATTTACAGTTCTAAAGCCATGAAAATGTCTAAATGAAGGCAAGGCTATGAAAATGTCCAAATCAAGGCACCAACAAGAGGTTATCTTCACTCAAGAAAGGCCAATGAAGTTTGGGGTTTCTCTCACAGCTGGAAGGACACATGGTGAAGTCTGCTAGCTTTCTCTCTTGGTTTGGCATCTTGTTTCATGAAGTTCCCCTGAGGGCGTTTTCCTTCTTCATCTCCAAACATCTCTGGCTATGTGGGCTTTAGGGCTTTTTCCAAAATGGTTTCCTCTTAAAGGGCTCCTGTAAGCAACCCTACCTTCAAACAGCTCCATAGAGACCATCTAATCAAAAGTTACCACCCACAATTGGGTGGGTCATATCTCCATGGAAACAATAAAAAAAGATTCCACTCAGCAATACTGAATGAGGATTAAAGGATATGACATTAACTGGGGTACACAACTGATTCAAACTGCCACGCCAACCAAGAATTTTATATCCAACCAGACTTTATTTTTAAAATGAGGCAGAGATAAAGACACTCCCAGACAAACAAAAGGAGTTTAACACCACTGAACCAGACTTAAAGGCAAGGCGAAAGGGAGTTTTTCAGACTGAAAAGATAGGACACTATACAGTGGATCAAAGCAGCATAAAAAATAGACCTCAGGTAAAGGTAACCATATGGGTGATTACAGATTCCAGTATCATTGTATTATACTTCCTGGTGTGCAATTCCACTTTTTACTTCTTACAGGATCTAAAGTGCAAATGCATATAAAGTAATGATAAATCTCTGGTTTGGGAAATACAATGTATTAAGATATAATTTGTAAGAACTACAACAAAAAGGTGAAGGAACAGATGGGTATAGGAACAGCGTATGTATATGCCATTGGATTAAGTGGGTGTCAAATCAAAAGTGATTGTTATAGATTCAGTTTGTTAAATTTTAAACTTAGAGTAACCAGAAAAAACAATATGAGAAATATATAAATAAAGAAACAAAAAGGGACTCAAAGGGGTACAATACAAAGAAAGCAAATAACTATGAAAATAGAGGTAGTCATTAATGGAAGAATTGAGGGACAAAAATGGTATAAGGCTTACAAAGACCATGTAGCAAAAGAACAGAAGGAAAGCTAGCATTATCAGTAGTTCCCATGCATGTCAATGGGATTAAACCCTCCAGTCGAAAGGCAGAGATTAGCAGAAAGGATAGAAAAGTATGACAGCCATATGGAGTTACAGGAGATTCGTCTTAAATTAAGAGACACAAATGGGCTGAAAGTGAGAGGATAGAAAAAATATACCATGTAAATAGTAAACAAAAGGGAGCTGTGATGGTTATACAAATATCAGATAAATTATACTGAAAGTCAAAAACCATTATGAGGGACAAAAAGGTCATTGTATGCTGGTAAAGGGGTCAATTCAAAAAGAAAACATAACAATTGTAAATATATATATGCACTTAATGGCAGAGCCCCCAAATATGATGCCAATATTGACAGATTGAAGGGAGAAATAGATGGGTTTACATTAGTAGGAGCAGACTTCAATATACCAACTTTCATTAATGGATAGAAATACAGACTAAAAAACAGAGAGAATCAAGAACATCAAAAGTTGGTTTTTTGAAAAGATTAATAAAATCTACAAACCTTTACTAGACAGACAAAGAATAAAAGAGAGAGGATATAAATAACTGAAACCAGAAATGAAAACGTGGGACATTAGACAGACCCCACAGAAATAAAAAATATCACAAAAAGATGCTATAAATAACTATACTTCAACAAATTAGATAACCTAGATGAAATGGACAAATTCCTAGAAATGTAAACTACTTACACTAACTCAAGAACAAATAGAAGAGCTCAACAGACAAAGAACAAGTAAAGAGATTCAATTAGTAATCAAAAAACTTTCCACAAAGAAAGCTTTCCTTCTAAGATTAGGAAAAAAAGGCAAGCATACCCACTGAAACCACTGTTATTCAAAATTGTACTGGAAGTTTTAGTCAGAGCAGTTAGGTAAGAAAAATAAAAGTCATTCAATTTGAAAAGGTCATTCCACTATTTTCAGAGACAAGTTCTTATATATATAAAATTCCAAAAAATGCACAACAAAGCTGCTAAAGTTAATAAACAAATTCAACAAAGTGACAGAGTACAAGATCAACATGCAAAAATCAGTAGCACTTCTATAAAATGAAGGGGAAAAAAAGAAAAATGCCATTTACAATAGTAACTAAAAGAATGATATATCTGCAAATAAATTTAACCAAAGATGTAAATACAGAAAACTAAAAATACATTGCTAAAAAAATCAAAGACCTAAATAAATAGAACGATATTCCATATTCATAGATTGGCAGACTGAATATTAAGATGTTAATTCTACCATAAAGCAGTAGACAGATTCAATGCAATCCCAATCAAAATTCCAATAGCATTCTTTGCAGAAATGGAAGGATAAGGGGCCCTTAATAACCAAAACCAACCTGAAAAAGAATGAAGGGAGAGGACTCACACTTCCCAATTTTAAAACTTATTACAAAGCTACAGAAATCAAGACAGCATGGTAATTAAGATCTCTCTTGATGGGTTTTTTCTGTAGACCCACATCATTGAAAACACCTCAAAGAATAACCATGTGGTTTTGCTTTACTCACAGAGCTGTTTGTTAAATCTGTGGGAAGAAATTACAAGACAAAGCATTGCTGAAGGTATGAAAGACCTAATAGTTAACTTTTTTGACTTTTAGTATGGGCATATCCCACACGTCTCTACTTTAGGTGTGGTAACCTTTAAGAATGAATAAGATATAAACTCACGCTAAGAGGTTGTCTGAAATTGAGAACCTTGCAGATCTACCAATTCCGATTCTGAAGTTGGGAATTTCTCACATATCGGTATGTTCATACCTGAGTGGAGATGAAAAGAAGGACAACTAAAAGAATTGTGACAAGGCTGGCTGACAACAGCTGGGGATTCCTTTTGAAAGGGTATTTTGAAGATAAATCTTGGCTCAAGCTTCAGAGGGACTAAGGTGATTCTGATGAGCAGAGAAATGAAGCATAACATGTGGAATACCTTAAATAAAAATTTATTGACTTTTAAAAATATTATCTAAAAAAATAGGGGGAACAAGTGTTAAAATAAATGTAGTAGATTGAAATGCTGGTGATCGGGGAGGGGAAGGGGGTATGGTATGTATGAATTTTTTTCTTTTTTCTTATTTCTTTTTCTGGATTGATGCAAATGTTCTGAGAGGTGATCGTGGGGATGAATATACAACTACGTGATGATATTGTGAGTTATTGTTTATATACTAAGAATGGAATGATCATATGGTAAGAATGTTCATGTTTGTATGTTGTTATGTTTAAAAAATTTTTAAAAATTACCTAATGCTACATGTAATAAAACTCTTCACTGTTGAAAATCAGAAGAAAAAAAAACCCAGCATAGTACTGGCACAAGGACAGACATATAGATCAACGGAATCAAATTAAGAGTTCAGAAATCAAACTTCACATCTATTGTCAATTGATTTTTGACAAGAGTGCCAAGTCCACTAGACTGGGAAAGAATAGTCTGCATAAACAGTGCTGGAAAAACTCGGATTCTATACGCAAATGAATGAAGGTGGACCTCTCCATCAGACCATATGCAAAAATTAACTGAAAATGGATCAAAGGCCTAAATATAAGAGCCAAAACTATAAAACTTCTAGAAAGAAACATAGGGAAGCATTCTTAGGACCTTAAAAGTGGTTTCTTAAACTTTACACCAAAAACATAAGCAATAAAAAAAAATAGATAAATGGGACTTCATCAAAATTAAAAACTTTTGTGGATCAAAGGATTTCATCCTGAAGGTAAAGAGGCAACCTACAGAATGGGAGAAAATATTTGGAAACCACATGTCTGATAAGGGTTTAATATCCAGAATGTATAAAGAAATCCTTGAATTTGACAATCCAAGTTTAAAATGGTCAAAAGACCTGTGTGGTGCCTTGAAGCTGCATGTACCCTAGAAAGACATTCTTAAATTTAACCCATTTCTGTGGGTAAGAATTCCTGTGGGTCCTTCTTACCCATTGTAAGAAGGACCATTTGCAACTACTTCAGTTAAGGTGTCACCCACTTCATTGAGAATGATTCTTAATTCTCTTACTGGAGTCCTTTATCAGAGAATGAAATTCAGACAAAGAGAAGCCACAGAAGCAAGAAGCCAAAAGTAATGAACCCTGGAAGAGAAGAGAGAGATCAGCAGTCACCGCCATATGCCTTGCCCTGTGGCAGAGAAGCCAAGGGTCATCAGCAGCTGGTCTTCAGGAGAAAGCATCACCTTGATGACACCTTGATTTGGACATTTTCATGGTCTTCAAACCATAAGCTTTTAAGCTTATGAATTCCCATTGTTTAAACTTAAAACCATTTCATGGTATATTGCTTTAAGCCACCTAGGAAACTAAAACAACATGAATAGACATTTCTTCAAAGAAGATATAAAAAGGCCTAAAATCACATGAATAGATGCTCAAAATCTTTTGGAAATGCAAATCAAACTCACAATGAGACACCATTTCACAACTCACTTGAAAAGCCACTATTGTTTTAAAAAGGAAAATGAGTATTGGAGAGGATGTAGAGAAATAGGAACACTCCTTCATTGTTGGTGGGAATGTAAAATGGTGCAGCCGCTGTAGAAGACAGTTTGAAGTTGAAGGTAAGTATAGAATTACCACATGACCTGGCAATCTCATTTCTAGGTATATACCAAACAGAATTGACAGCAGAGAGTCAAACAGATATTTGTACACTAATGTTCTTAGCAGCATTATTCATAACTGCCAAAAGATAGCTAAGTGTCTATCAACAAATGAATGGCTAAACAAAATGTGATATATACACCCATAAAATAATGAAGTTCTGATACATGCAACCACATGAATGAACCTTGCCTTCAACGTCATATTGAGTGAACTAAACTCGATGCAAAATGACAAATATTGTATGATCTTACTGACATAAAATAATTAGAATAAGCAGATTCATAGGGTCAGAAATTAAAATACAGGTAACCAGAGTCAGGATGGGGGAGGTTATGTGGCAGTAATGCCCACTGGTACAGAGTTTCTGTTCAGGAGGATGGAGAAGTTTGGGTAATGGATGGTGGTCATGGTAGCACAGCGTTGTGACTAGAATTAACACCACTGGATCAGCCCCTGAACATGGCTAAAAGGAGGAAATTTTAGGTTGTATATTACTAGAATAAAAATTAAAATAAAAAACCATTGGACATACAATACAAACAGTATGTAAACTATGGGCTAAAGTGAAGTATAATTAAAATTGTAATGCTATTACTTCAACAATTATAACAAAGCTTAAATTATAGGGAATTGTAAAATGTTAATAATAGTGAAAACTTTGTGTCAAACATGTTATATGGAAACTCTCTATTTTCTGCGTAATTTTTTTTGTAAGCCTACAACTTCTTTAATAAAAAAAAATTTTAATTGGATTTTTTAACTCTGGAAAAATACAATTAGATTCTTTACCTAACTCCATATAATGCATCTGTTTTTATATTTCTATTTCATTTGAATCATTTATCAATCGCTTGAATGCACTCAATATATTACTTGTGTAATTAAAAATGTGAAAAAATTTATATATAAAAATTTTACATATATAAAATATATAATTATATATAATATAAATAATAAAATTAAATATATAATTACATACAAAATTTATATATAACAACTTATATGTAAATATACTGTGAAAAAATGTTCAAACTCATTTAAAATTTTAAAAGTGCAAATCAAAATAATGAGATATGAGTTTAGCCCACTAAAAAGGCATTTTAAAAAATGGTAGATAGTACAAGTGATGAGGAGATTCAAGCAAAGGGACACTTCCATTAACTGCAGGTGCAAATGTAAATTTGGCACTAGGCTTCCAAAGTACATATTCTTCAGACCTATTTACTCAGCTTCCAAGTCAAGAAATATATTTTAAAATAATAAGGGTTTCAATATACATGATTATTATGAACTATGCAATCTGAAAAACTTTCTGCTGCAAAACACCCAGAAATGTTGGGTTGAAAAATACATTTTTTTTAAATGCTGGGGAAAGGAATAAAAGAAGAACAGGAACTGGAAGAAGAGAAGGAGGAGGAAGAAGAGGGAGAGGAGGAGCAGAGAACCGAAAGCCCTAACAAATACGTTTGTGAGCTAAAACTGGGGCAGTAATCAAGGTCTTTAAAAAAAATGTTGGAAATACATTCAAATAATTCACAAGTCAAGTCTTATAAAAGATAGGCAGAAAAAAGACTTACTCCTAATCCTTTTTTTCCAGCCACTCCCCAGAGGCAACCTTTGTTACCAGCTTCTTGTGTGTCCTTCCAAGCGTTCTAGGTAAGTTGTTTTAAATTACATTTAGAGACTTATTTTTAATCCCAAAGTAGCATACTATAGACATTGTTCTGCCCTTTGTTTTTTTCACTTCAGAGGAGAGAATTCCATTTCTACATAACAAAGAGCTTTCTCATGCTTTTTTATGGATGCACAGTACTCTACAGTCAAATATTAATTATTTAATCAATCTCCTGTGGCTGCTGCCAATCTTTAACTGTTACAAACAAAGCTTCAATAAATAACCTTGAACATAGGTCATTGAGCATTTATGCAAGTATATAGAAAAAAATGTCTAAAGGTAGAATTGTTGGGTTGAAGGATGCAGCATTAAATCATATTCTCAAATTATTCTTTTTAAGCAGTTATGTCAATCCATATCCCTACAATTTGTGGGGAAAGTACCTATTTTCCCAAATTTTTGGATCTTTGCCAATTCAAGAGTGGAAAAATAGTGTCACTATTTTAATTTAAATTTCTCTTAGTATGAGTGAGGTTGAGTATCTTTTCCTAGTCCAGTTATACTTTCCTATTTTATGAGCTACCTGTTAATATCCTTTGCTCACTTTTTTGGAACTTTTATATTAAGGAAATTAGCCTTTTGCCTATGAGTTAATAGTATTTTTTTCAGTTTTCATTTGCCTTTTTTTGAAAATTTTGAATAACACATATGTGATGTAAAAAAATTAAAACAAACAGAAGCAAAATAAATGTATGTGAATGAAAACGAAAGTTCTCTTTCTAAGGTCTTTCTTCTCTTTCCCTCATTCCATTCTTTGCAATTTGTTATCAGTCCAGATAACTATCCATTAATCTGTGCATCCATTCATCTATGCTTTAACAAAAATGAGATATTATACATTATATAAGTTTCTTATTTCTGCTAACTGAAATTTGAAAAGTGCTTTAGGTATTGCTAGGTAGAAATCTAATTGTCTTTCCTTCTTTTCTATAAAGCTGCATAGTCCTTCAGTGTATGGACCACAATAAAATGCTAACAATTCTATTTGTGTATGATGGGATTATGGCTAGTATAAATTTCCTTATTTGAGCTAATTGTAGTTCTTCTGCAACAAAATTTGTAGAGTTCCAGATTCAAGGATCCCTGCTGTGGGAAAGAATTATAGGTCCCTGGAGCTTGATCATAGAGGTTTGAGGTTTTCATGAAGGTTTTCATAAAGCCAGACTTGCCTGTATGTAAGTGGAAAATCCTAACACATGATGTCTCCTCATGTGGTCTTTGACCATAAAATCCAGAGAGTGGCCCCAGCAGGGAGGGTTCAGGGACCTTCCAACTTGGACCAGTCACCAAATGAGATTCCTCACTAAAAGCTGATTCTCAAAGTCAGGCAGGTAAAAGGTTAGGGAAACCCCTTGGCAGCATCCTCCCCTTTCTTTTTCCCTTGCTGGGTACATACTGTTGACTTTTGCCAAAGTTACATGTGTGAATGGGAGAGTTTCTCTGTGTATTGTAGCTCCTTTGTTTTCCCTCCCAATTCTGGGTTTGTAAACTTAAAAGTTTGTAACAATTTTGTTGAGATACAAATGATATGCAATAAACTGTACATATTTTAAGTATACAATTTGATGTTAAGATGAAATTCTACCCAAACTGATTTATAGATTCAATGCAATACCAATTAAAATCCAAACAACTTAGTTTACAGAAATAGAAAAACCAATAACCAAATTTATTTGGAAGGGCAGGGTGCCCTGAATAGCTAAAAATATCTTGGGAAAGAAAAATGAAGTGGGAGGTCTCACACTACCTGACTTTAAAAGCATATTAAAAAGCTACAGTGGTCAAAACAGCATAGTACTGGCATAAAGATAGACATATTGACCAATGGAATCTAATTGAGTGTTCAGAAATAGACCCTCTCATCTATGAACAATTGATCTTTGATAAGGCAATCAATCCAAACAACCTGGGACAGAGCCAGCCTCTTCAATAAATGGTGTTTGGAGAACTGGATTTACATATGCAAAAGAATGAAAGAGGATCCATATCTCACACATATACAAAAACTAGCTCAAAATGAATCAAAGACCTAAACATTAGAGTTAAAACCAGAAGACTTTTAGAAGAAAATGTAGGGAACTATCTTATACATCTTGTATACAGGAGGTGGTTTCCTAGCCCTTATACCCAAATCAAGAGCAATGAAAAAAAGGAGTAAATAAATGAGATTTCCTCAAACTTAAACACTTTTGTACATCAAAAATTTATCAGGGAAGTAAAAAGGCAACCTATGCAATGGGAGGCAATATTTGAAAACCATCAGATAAGGGTTTGGTATCCAGAATATATAAAGAGATTCTTCAACTCAACAACAAAAAAGACAAACAATCTAATTAAAAAATGGGCAAAAGACATGAACAGACACTTTTCAGAAGAGGAAATACAAATGGCTAAACGGTACATGAAAAGATGCTCAACTTCACTGGCTATTAGGGAAATACAAATCAAAACCACAATGAGATACCATCTCACACCCACCAGAGTGGCCATTATCAAAAAAAACATAAAAACAAGTGCTGGAGAGGATGTGGAGAAAGAGGCACACTTATCCATTGTTGGTGGGAATGTAAAATGGTATAATCACTGTGGAAGGCAGTTTGGCGGTTCCTCGGCAAGCTAAGCATAGAACTGCCATATGATCCAGCAATCCCATTTCTAGGTATATATTCAGAGGAACTGAAGACAAGGATACAAAGGGACATTTGCACACCAATGTTTATAGCTGCATTATTATGATTGCCAAACAGCCCAAATGTCCATCAATGAACAAGTAGCTAAATAAACTGTGGTATATATATACAATGGACTACTATGCAGCTGTAAGACAGAATAAAGTCATGAAGCATGTAACCACATGGATGAAACTTGAGGATATTATGCTGGGTGAAATGAGACAGAAACAAAAGGGCAATTATTGTATGGTCTCACTAATATGAACTGACATTAATGAGTGAACTTTGAGAGTTAAAGTTAAGAACAGAGGTTATCAGGAGATAGAAATAGGGTACAGATTGGGCACTTGGTGCTGAAAGAATACAGATTGTACAACAGGACTGACTATAAAAATTAAGAAATGGATAGCACAATGCTACCTGATAGTAGCACAATAGAAGCACACTGAATAAAGCTGAATGTGAGTATAGTTGAGGCAAATGGGCTGGGGCCACGTATGAAATCAGAAGGAAAGATGAGGATAAAGACTGAGATGGTATAACTTAGAGTGCTAGAGTGGACAATGATAATGATTAAATGTACAAATATAAAAACAATATATAAACATTGTTTATATATAACAAATAAATGTCAGCATTGCAAGGTGTTGAAAACGTGATGGGATGCAGGAAAAAGTACAATCAATGTGAGCTAGGGTCTGTGATCAACAGTAACATTGTAATATGCTTCCACTGAATGTAAGAAAGGCATTATACCAAAACTAATTGTTAATAAGAGTGGGGTGTGGGAGAAGGGTAGGAATTCTTTGTTCTTTGCAGGAGAAAAGGAAATGTCTTCATATAGATTATGGTGGCAAAGACATGCCTATTTACTTAGGTTGGATTGTATGATATGTGAATAAAACCATTTAAAAATGAACAGAGAGACACAAGGGCCAGAGAAAATGTAGAGAAAGAGGTGTACCTATTCACCATTGGTAGGGAGACTCCAGAGGGTAGTGTGGTGGCTCCACAGGAGGCTAGGGGTGGGGTTGCCATGTGATCCTGAAACCCCATGGCTAGGTATATATATCTGGAGGAACTGAGAGTGGGGGTGTAAATGGACATTTGCACACTGGTGTTTATGGTGGTATGTTCACGATTACAATGGATGGACATGGCTTAAGGGTACGACTGAGGGAAGTAAGGGGGAACTGTTGTGTATACATACGATGGACCACTGAGCAACAGCAAGAAGAAATGAAATTGTGAGGCATGCAATTAGGTGAATGAACCTTAAGGACAGTATGTTGAATGAAATGGCAGAAGCAAAAAGACAAATATTACCATGCCTCACTCATATGGACTCAATATAATGTATAAACACAGAGAATTGAAGTTGAGAGCATAGATTATCAGGTTGGGGTCTATTGTAAAGGGTCCTAGATTATAAATTCTTACAGCAGTCGCATATATTCAGGAGCTGTAACTGATATTTCTAAATTCTGAGATTCTGAGCTATTTGAGTATAACTTGGTTGTTCCCTGAAATTTCAGGTATGCATGTGACACCTAAGACTCGGAATTAGAGCACTGAAGCTATTAAAGTCAGCATTACCCCATACAGCAACTATTTATAAAGTTGAAAAAATGATCAGATTTCAACTAGATATAGGAGTGAAGCTGATTTGGATAGGTCTAAAGTAAATCAGAATACAGGGTAAAGGATAATATGGTCCATATTTTAAAACTTCACACTTCTGTGTGAGACCAAAAGAGGAGATGTTTACTTGGTGCAAAAGTTATATTTTGGGTAGCAATTATCTAATTTAACTTGTATGATCAGTTTATTGGAACACATAATTACATGGAATCTTGAGTAGGACATGAGATCCTGGTGGTTTGTGCAGGTTAGTGTGATGCCCTGATATATCCCAGAGTAATTTGGATAGAGAATAAAAAAGTACTTGCAAAGCCCCCTTTGGGGACTGGGGAGAAAGGAGGAAATATTCAACTTCCCCATTTGGGGAATTCCTGGTATTCTCTCAAGCAGCGGGGACCACCAGTTCAATAGGCTGAGCACTTGATCCTGGGATTCGATGCTATGAAACTTATTCCTGCAAAGGAGAAGCTAAACCTACTTATAATTATGCCTAATAGTCATCCTGGAGAACTTCTTTTGCTGCTTGATGTGGCTTCTCCTTTAAGCCAACTCAGCAGATGAAACCACTGTTCTTCCCCCTAAGTGGGACATGACTCCCAAGGGTGTAAATTTCCCTGGCAACATGGGACAGAACTCCCGGGATGAGCCAGGACCCAGCATCATGGGACTGAGAAAGACTTCTTGACCAAAAGGGTGAAGAGAGAAATGAGACAAAATGAGTTTTCAGTGACTTAGAGATTTCATACGGAGTCGAGAGGTTATCCTGGAGATTATTCCTCTGCATTATGTAGATATCCCCTTTTTAGTTCATGATGTATTAGAGTGGCTAAAGGGAAGTACCTGAAACTGTTGAGCTGTGTTCCAGTAGCCTTGATTCTTGAAGATGATTGTACAATGATATAAAAATATAATTTTACAATGTAACCATGTGATTGTGAAAACCTTGTGTCTGATGCTCCTTTTCTCCAGGGCATGGACAGATGAGTAAAAAAATAAGGATTAAAAAAATAAATAATAGGGAGGATAAAGGGTAAAAAAAAAAAATGGGTAGAATGAAATACTAGTGGTCAATGAGAGGGAGGGGTAAGGTGTATGTGATGTATGAGTATTTTTCTTTTTTCTTTTTATTTCTTTTTCTGGAATGATGTAAATGTTCTAAAAATGATCATGGTGATGAATACACAACTATGTGATGATATTATGAGCTTTTGGTTGTATAGTATGGATAGACCGTAAGTATATGAAGATTTCTCAATAAAAATATATATTTTAAATCAATGGAATAAAATCTTCAAAGTCATGAAGGGTAGCATATTTACTAGGATGACAAATTTAAAAGGCGCTATTGTAGGAGAGGCACACTGGGAGCAAGGGGACCACACAGAACAAAAACTTCTACTTTGGATACTACCTTTGTGATGCCTATTAGACATTGTTTAGTTTCCTGCAACTGTTGTAACAAATTACTAAAAACTTGGCATCTTGAAACAACAGAAATTTATTCTTACAGTTCTGGAGGCCAAAGGCAAAAATCAAGGTACCAGCAGGGCCACACACCCTCCAAAGCCTCCAGAGAAGAATCCATTCCTTGCCTCTTCCAGTTTTGGGTGGCTCTTGTTATTCTTGGGCATTGCTTAGCTTGAGGCTGCTAAGCTCCACTTCTGTCTTTACATAGACTTCTCCTCTGTGCCTGTCTTCTCCTCTGTGTGTCTCTTACAAGGACATTCATCATTAGGAGTCCACCCGGATAATCCAGGATAATCTCCCCACATCAATAGATTAATTACATCTGCAGAGCCCATTTTTTCCAAATAAGGTGATATTCTTAGGTTCCAGGAATTAAAATGTAGGCATATCTTTTTGGAGTCCATCATTCAGCCCACTACAGACATCAAGTGATAATGTTGAGTAAATAGTAAAATATATGAGATTAGAATTCAGGGAAGTGATCAAGATTGTGAATATAAATTTGAATCTATCATCTTCTTGATATTTTCAAAGCCATGGAACTAAATGAGATCACTGAGGGAGAACAGAAGAGATTTAAGGACCAAGTCTTGGATCCCTACCTCATTTAGAAGTCAGAAAAAGGATAAGTATCCAACAAAAGAAAAGGGAAATAAATTCCGTGAGGACAGAAACTTTTCTGTATGGTCACTTTTGTTTGCCATTATTTTAAATAGAGCCTGGCATTTAGAAAACACTAGATAAAAAAAACAGATATCTCTCCAAAGAAGACATAAAAATGGCCAGAAAGTACATGAAAAGATGTTCAACATCATTAGCCACCAGGGAAATGCAAATCAAAACCACAATGAGATATCATTTCACACCCACTAGGATTAGCTGCTATTAAGAAATTGGAATATAAGTGTTGAAGAGGGTGTGGAGAAATAGGAACACTCATTCACTGCCGGTGGAAATGTAAAACGGTGTAAATGCTGTGGAAAACGGTTTAGTGGTTCCCAGAAGGCCAAGTATAAAACCACCATATGACCTAGTAATCCCACTTCTTGGTATATACCCCAAAGAACAGAAATCAGGGACTCAAACAGATATTAGCACACTGACGGTCACAGCTGCATTATTCACAATTGCCAAAAGATGAAAGTAACACCAAATGTCCATCAACTGATGAATAGATAAACAAAATGTGTTATATATAATAATGGAATATTATTCAACCATAAAAAAGAATGAGGTTCTGGTTCATGTGACAATATCGATGAATCTTGAGGAAGGAGTGAGAAACTATGTCAAATACAAAGGAAAACACATAAATGAAGTAAGGAAATGAAACCACAAGTAAGCTCAGGAATAAAAATTAATCACTGAAAAAATTTAATCACTGACCCTGATACATTCCAGAGTATCTTGGGCAGAAAATAAAAATGTATTCGAAAAGTCCCTTGAGGTACTGGAGAAAAAAATGTGGAACTATTAAACTTCTCAACCTGGGGAATTCCTAATATTCTCTTAAGCATTAGGAACTCTCAATTTAATAAGCCAAGCCCTTGATCTTGAGGCCTGCCCTTATGGAACTTATTTCTGCAATGGTGAACCTAAGCTTATTTATAATTATGCCTAAGAGTCACCCCCAGAGAACCTCTTTTGTTGCTCAGATGTGGCCTCTCTCCCTAAACCAATTCCGCAAATAAACTCATTACTCTCCCCTATATGTGGGACATGACTCCCAGGGGTGTAAGTATTTCTGGCAATGTGGGACATGATTCCTAGGGATGAGCCTGGCCCTGGTACCATGGGATTGACAATGTTTTCTTGACCAAAAAGGAGAAGAGAAATGTAACATAAGGTTTCAGTGGTTAAGAGATCTCAAATAGAATCAAGAGGTCATTCTGAGGTTGCTCTTATACTAACTTCACCCAGATATTACAAATAGCCACATTATGCCAAGCCCAAACCAACTGTATTTCTGAAAACTCTAAAGAAAACTCTGGGCTCTATCTAAGACTCTTAAATGTTTTCCTTAGTAAGTTTTTTTTTTTTTTCAGAAACTTAAGCCCTTTAGATGTTCCTATACTTGATAAGCCCCGAAAACCAGTCTCTCACAGAACATAAGCCAATTGCATTCCTCTACCTCATAAGGTTAATACCCCTTTCAAGCATGAAGAATTTAAAATGGTCATTGGCCAGATATCCCTGAAGACTGAGAGAAAGATCAAATGTGAGGGGGAATGTGTAACTAAGAAATTAGGATTTAACAAATGATTATGACTACTGAATCTTTATGTGGATGCTTCTTTTTAGTGTCTAGTGTATTGGAATAGCCAGAAGGAAATACCCAAAATTGTTGAATTGTAATCCAGTAGCCTTGATCTTCGATAATGATTGTATCACTATATAGCTTTTATCATGTGACCATGTGATTGTAAAAACTTCACGACAGACTCTCCTTTTATCCAGTGTTGGGTAGAAGAGCAATAAAATAAAGACATGCATTAAAACTAATAATAATAGTTTAGGAATATGGGGAAAAATACTTATATACAAACTACTGACAATAGTTATAGCACTACTTTAATAATGTCTCATCAATTGTAGCAAATGTAACTACTGTTAAAAAATAGTAAATTATGTTAAAAAAAAAAGTGTTGTCATAAATTGTAACAAGTTTTCCACACCAATGCAAGTGTTGGTGGTGGGTGGTATATGAGAATCCTGTATTTTATTCATGATTGTTCTGTAAACACACTTCTCTAATAAAAAGAAATCACTGAATTTGCCAAAACAGAGGTCTTTGGTAACCTTGAGAAGAGAGGTTTTAGATGAGTAGTAGGGGTAAAAAAACTGATTGCATGAGCATAAGGAAAAATGAGGAGTGAGAAAATGGGGCAGTGAGTGTAGAAAACTCTTTTAAGGAGTTTCGTTCTTAAGAAGCAGAAGAAAAGGAATGATATCTGAAGGAGAAGTATAGAGTCAGTGAGTTTGTTTTTGTTTTGTTTTCAGATCGGAACTATAACAACATATTTGTATACTGGGGAGAGTAATTCAATTAGAGCGAGAAACTGATGATGCAAGGCTGGGAATGGGAAGAGAAATTACAGGAACAAAAGTCAGTGAATAGGCAAAAGGAGATGGGATTCAGCCCCCCTTGTAGATGGAATCAGTGGCAGTCTGTCCATGGTAATAAGAGGTAAGAAATAATATTTGGGTACAGATACAGGTAGATCGGTTCATGTGATAATGGAAATAGAAGGTAGTTCTCTTCATATTACTTCATATTACTTTCAATCACTTTTCTTTGAGGAGCTGACAGCCTAGTGGGGGATATGGAAACGTAAGCAGAGAATGTAAATAAAATGTATTAAGTTCTGTAGTAAAGCCATGGGCAGCTTTATGCACACCATGCCTGGTGGTTCAGGAAACACATTAGGGAGCAGGTGTTGGCTGACATGAGTTTTAAACAATGAGTAGTGGTTACACAGGTGAAGAAGGAAGGGAAAAGCATTCATGGTAGAGAGATCAACATTATCAAAGGAGTAAAACGTTATGGCGTGCATAGAATATTAAGAGCCAAGCACAAGAAAGTGTATAATAAGTGCTTATTGGCATTAATTAAATCACTTGGTGTTATACTACCTGGCATATCTAGTGGGACTGGAAGTGAGGGATGAGTATTCAGTTTATTGTTATCAAATATTGTTATCAAATAGCAGAGTCAAGAAGCAAGGTGCTGAAAACTATTTTTTGAAAGAGGTATTAAGGACCTGGAAAATCCAGGAAACAACCAAGATGGTAAGTTCCTTAGCATCTTAAATGCTTCTACTACCAAAGGACTTTGGCACTCAGTCTCAGGAATTCTAGCTGACTCAACAGTTCACAAAACATGTTTAAACTGAGCTTGAATCTGCAGGACATAACCAAACAATACTGGCTGTAATTTCATATGTTTAATTCAGCAATAGCTATATATAGTCATTTTCTAATTCATCCTACAAAAATTTTAAGCACCTTTTTGTATACACATTTTTTACAGAAAACAGTCCTTGTGACACTTGTAGTCCAGTGGGAGAGGCAGATACCAATGAAATATATGCATAAATAAATAAACGTTTTTATATAGCACAAGGTCCTGCCATATGACATAACCAGAAGATTTGAATATTTTAGAACCATAAACGTCAGCTTCATTCTTAAAAATGCATCCTAAGTATAATAATAATAATTTTTACTGCATATTATAAACTAGGGCGAGGGGAAAAAAAAACGTAGTTTGTCTTTTCATTTGTTCATTTCGAATGAAAACACTAACCACTATTCACCTATTCATTTGAAACTCTAAATTTCTATTCAGTGTGCATCCAGATCTACCAGATAGACTTTCAGCATGAGCAAAATGACAGAACATTACTGGGCAAGTATGAGACCATATAGCTCAATTTTCTTTTAAGAAAAAAGGAGTCTTTGACTCAAATGGAGCTTCTGTTTGGAAAATTAATGGGTCATCAAAACCAAACGATTGTAACTCACAATTTAACTGAAAACCAGAAGGGTAAAAATAGCAAAGACTAAACATATAATATCCTTCTTTCTTCATCTTTGCTGTTGGAAGGTGTGTCTTTCCTGAACTATGAATCACTGCCACAGACCTTGCAAATTTGTTCCATAAGAGGGAAGTACCAGTGCAGCAGTAATGCTCTCATTGTGGGCTTTCTTGCCAAGGACAAAAAAGGTGCCGAGTCTACACGTTGGGTAATTCCGCTTCCCACAGGTTGCATAAAATGGAAACTAACATTAGAGGAGAAATATTCCACATCGCTGCACTTTGCTTTCATACAACCACTGTAATGACTGAACTCGTAGGAAGCAAGAGCTGATTGCGTCCTAGTCTGCTGGGACTTGAGTCTTGGGTATCCTGCTAACCAACAACTTCAAAGCACTTTCAACGCCTCAATCCTTAAAGGTAAATGAAAGTATGGCTCATAAAATTTACAGTTTATGCTTGATATCTTGGCAACTATTTCTAGTCTATAAGCCTGGAAATAAAATGAATGGGGATTGAATTTTGAACCAGAATCAAAATGAAGGCTTTCTCTTTTAAAGCTTGGTTTGATTGCTACGGAATTTTCCCAAATTCCCAGATGAATAATTGATATCGTAACCAATAGCTTTCCAATGTTGTTAAAAGCATAGCACACTCTGGAACCTGTGTATACACTTTATCTTTGAACTTTTTAATTCCCTAAAGTTTCTGTTTTTATATATTCCTTTTGGTTGTTTTAACAAAAATAAAAGTAAGTATTGACTTTTAAGCTTTTTTCCTAAGATATTTTTCTTTCCATATATGTAACAAAAATTTAAAATGGCAATCTCATAAATATATGGAGATGGGTTAAGTACCATTTATTTTCTGGCTTGTCTTCCCAATAATAACCGCTTACACAATCATGTTAATTAATTTGTGGAGCAAATTATTACTTTGTATTTCTTTGCCCCTTTTTGGTTAATTTAGTGTGCAACAGCGACACCTAGCGGACATTTTGTACTTATCAGAAAGAATCTATTTTTCAAAGTATGAAATCGGCTTGTTTAAATATTTGGAGTCTAGAAGGGAAATTAAGACAATAAAATAATAACAATAATGTGTAATTTTTGAGCCTTTATTATGTGCTAAGTACTAGGGCTAATGTGTTATATTCATTAAATTTGATTTACTCTTCACAAAAAATCTATGAGGCAGGAATGATTACCTTCAGCATTTTAAACTTTTTTTTTTTTTTCCACATGGGCAGGCACTGGGAATCGAATGCGGGTCTCCGGCATGGCACGCAAGAACTCTGCTGCTGAGCCACTGTGGCCGCCCTAACTTCAGCGTTTTACCAATGAAGAATCTAAGACTTAAGAGAAGGTTAATTACCAAGTTCACATAAATGCTAAAAACTGGGATTAAAACCTTGGCTGAGTTAACATCACTCAACCATTCAGTTCAGGTACACAAATAAGAATGACAAAACGTAGAAGGTGGTAGGTATCGCAAGAAATATAAAAACACGATATGCGGTGGGGGGGGAGGAGGTGGCAGATGACACCTCTGCAGGGGGTTGCAGAAAAGATTTCTTTCATAGAGCTGCTTTTAAACGGGGCTTTGAAAGATGAGAAAGATTTAGATACATGAGACTGTAAGTAGGGTAGTCAGCCAAGGAAAAGCCTAGAGGCAGAAGTGCTTGGGGAGATTTGGGAGGAGCAGTGAGTGCTCCCCTTTAGCTGGAAGATGATGTACAGAAGTGAGTATGGAGAGATCAGCAGGAAAGATAGATTAGAGATAGACTGGGGATTAACATGAATGCCAAACCAAGGAATAGAGATACTTTACGTAAATGAATGAAAGCTCATGATTAAGGAATGAACAGAATCAGCTCTGTGCGCAAGCTAGATTTCCTCTGACAATGATGTATCTGATGGATTAGAGGAAGGAGAATGAACGAGAGGCAGAAAAATAAATTAGGAAGGTGTTAAGAATAATCCAGGCCTGAGACGATGAAGATCTGAGCTAGAACAGAGATAATGCGAACAGGGTGCTGGAGAGAGAGAGATGTAAATTACGGCTAAGGTCCCACCTATATTCCTCCCAAAGTCACTAAGTAGTGCAAGCAGAAATCGGTAAATAGCTGTCAACAGCACCCCTCTTCCTACAGAGCCCCTTAGGCTAAACATTATATTTCCTTGACAGTGTCATTCTCATGTTCCCACAGCCTTGTGCCACAAACCACCACCACCACCACCCCCCCCCACACACACACACATCAGTTTTTCATGGACTGAAGACCCTTTTGTTGCTTCTCTTGATAAAGTTATTAATGGATACTTATTTTAATGGAATTTCACCTGAATAAAAATGTCACTGTTTGGGGGTTGAGGTCGGAGGTGGAGGGAATAATGCGCACACGGTGTGATTTACCAGGTCTACAATCCACAGGAATTGTCTTCTACATGGGTTGTGAGATTTGTACACAAATCAATAGCTAACACTTCCTGACATGTAGACCCTCCTTTGCGATTTGTTAGTTCGTCATTTATGAAAAAAATTGTGTGCCTATTCAGCCAGGAAAACATGAGGAATAAAAGCTCAGTCTCTGCCCTCAAGAAACTAAGTTTAATAGATAGAGAAAATATGTACCAAATGAATACAGAACATTTTAATAAAGTAACATGTTGATAGCATCAAATTGTATTCCTATCGAACACTTGAGGGATGATTTTTTTTGTATAGCTGAATAATCTAAATAAGTGAGTTTACCTACCTTTTTATTCCCTCTTGAAACACCCAAGCTCTTTATTTCAACCATCTTGAATAGAAAATATCTTTTCAAATATGCTACTCAATATCACTTCTTAAACAGTGTCGGGACTTCATCCATGGAAACAGGACAGGCCAGTGGCAAGGCTGCCCCAGGGGGGCAAGACATGATTAGGTAAATTCTGAGGGTGAAGCCAAGCTTGGAAGGGCATTGCTATCCTCAGACTGTCCATGAATACTTCAAGTCAGAGAGGACAGATGTGAATGTGGCTGGCAGGAAAAGCAAACTCAAAAGCCAAGAGAGGCTATATTAAACCTAATGCTGAAAGAGAAGAGTGAGGACCAGACAACAGAAGCCATCAACATTGAAAGCCTAAAAGTCAAGAGAATGGAATGTGGAGGGGATAGAGCTGACAAGTGAGACGTTTCAGGGCAGTAGGTCCTTGCAAACATGAAGTCTGGCCTCACCTGGTGGGGGGAGAGAAGTACTTTAGTGGTGATGCCAGACTGGACAGCTGCAGTCTACTAACCCTAAGTGTGCTCTGGATTGGTAGCTGTTAAAGGACCATGGTACCAACAAATCTAAATACATTGATGCAGAAAGGATGACAAATAATAAAAGACAACATAATCAAATAGGATTAATCAGGTGTGTTCTCTTCGGGATTTTTTTTTTTTTTGTATGCTATATGGCGGAAGTCACATTTCATTCTTTTTCCATGTGAGTATCCTCTTATTACAAGCGCCATTTGTTGAATTTTTTTGTTTGTTTGTTTTGCTGTTTTGTTTGTTTGTCTGGGAAGTGCACAGGCTGGGAACTGAACCCGGGTCTCCCGCATGGCAGGCGTGAATTCTACCACTGAACTACCCTTGCACTCCCATCGGGATGAGTTTTGATTCAGATTTTGAAGTTCGTATTCTAGGCCTTATTTACTGTTGTTGACTCCTTTGGTTCAATTCCGAGGACATGCTATGGCCTCCTTTCTGCCACAATGTCCCATGCCCTCAATGCTGTATTTGCATGAATCATCACTGAACACACAAGAAAAGGTTTCCAGCAAAGGAAACAACCAGGATTGCTAGAGGAGCTATTCTGGGGCCCTTATTGTTATCCACTGGACACCGTTCATTTCACTTTGTGGATTTACAATGCAGCAGCTGTGTTTCAATTTCTCTTGTAAACCTAGCTGCAGAGGAATATCATCAATTAAAACAGACAAAAATAAACCACAAATTACTTTACCAGTTACTCCCAAGTTGACATCTATAGATTACAACCAAATCTTCAAGTGTTTTGCTGGTCAATTGTATTATTCTACAGCTCTTAAGTGTCTATCTGAAGACCTAAAGCAGGTGATGTTTTCGGCCCAGATCCAGAGTTTAAAATTTGGGTAATGTAATGTAAGCCTACCTACCGTTTTATGAGAATTTCTGTAAAGCTTTTGGGAGTTTGGTCTGAATACTATCATCTTTCATTTTCAAAGAATACATTTTTAAAATGGTGTTTCCCATATAGACTTTGCATTGTCGGCAACATCTACCCTGAGTTATTTATAAACTGCTGTCAAACTCAAAACTTTCCTGTCTCACAGCAGACCAAACTTGATTCTTTCCCTCTCTCTTTCAGTATGGATAGAGAAACAGACTATGACAAAGCTTCAAAAGTCCCTGGTGGATTTGTGTGGTAGGAGAGAGCTTGTGGGGAGAAAGGGATTGGAGAGTGGAGACATGGAAACAGATCCTGGCAAAGTGGCTTTGCATGGGGAGTCACTCTAATCCTGTAAGAAGAGAGGGCTGGCAGTGGGCCATACAGACAGGGGAGGCACTGGGCAAGAGTGATGATTCCTGTAGACTAGAAGCAGGAATTTGTCATGCCTCTTCAAAATGCTGTCAAGAGACTTCTTTGCCAATTGAATGAATCCTTTGGCTGATGAGGGCAAGTCAATTCACACGCCTGCAGTTGAGAAGCATGGAGAAAAAAAAAGTGTTCTCTCCCTTGTGTCTAGGAGTCCTAGTTCTGCTTTTACTAATAACTAGCTGTGTGGTCCGGGGCAAAAATCACTTAACATCTTTGAGTTCCACTCATGTTTTGTGAATAAAATGGGGATCAGAGTAAATAATCCCATTTGACACTAAAATTTCATGGATTTATAATCTATTAGTGTATCTGAAGGCCCTGATAGAAGTGAAAGTCTGGTGCAGCAGTTTTTCAAAAGCTTCTTTTGTCTGGTCATGTCCATGATTAGGACAAGTCTTATAGTTTGTGGGATTAACACAAGACACAAAATAACTGTGTGTCATCTGAAACAAAGAATTTGGAAAAGACATTTCCCAAAACTAAATTAAATATCACTGCTCAAAATAATAAAATGCTATAGAAAGAAAATTTCAACGCCACCACAAATCAACACCTGAGAAACAGCCCTAAAGAACATCTGGAAAATAGCATTATGTTAACAAACCACTAGATAAAATGTTTGATTTCCCAGTCACTGATGTTACTAACTGCAAAAGCAGTTAAAAAGTCTTATGAGGAATAATAATCTTGGCACTGGATGAACTGCAAGAAACCCAGCTGTTTGCACTTGCTGTATAACAAGTGCCAATGTACACGCTGTAGTCCACACAGGCCGCTGAGCCCTGGAACAGCAAACCGCACAATGGGATGGAAAGTCCTGGTTGGGCAGTAGTGATCAGGCTACTGGGATTAAATAACAGGCAAATGCCTTTTTTTACTACAACAAACTACTTCCAGGGCAACTTCCTTGTGAAATGTTTCTTGCTACATATTCATTCATTTGCTTTTATTAGAAATTTATATCATGGCCTGGAAAGGATTTCTATTTCCAGGCAAGAGTCCCTCTAAACCATACCAGATGTTGGAAATACAATGAAACTGACCTAACAAGGAAAGGAGGATGGGATTTCAGCAAGGACTATCTCAGTGACAGAAAAGGAGGGGCCTCGTGATGGCTAACTTCATGCGTCAGCTCGGCTAAATTATGGTGTCCAGTTGTTTAGTCAAGCCGGCACTGGTCTGATTGTTATTGTGAGGGTATTTTGTAGATTGCAACAGCATATGTGTGAAAAACTATTTATAGTAGCATTGTTCACAATAGCAAAAAAATCTGCAAACAATTAATATGCTCATCAAGGAGAGAAGGGATGAAAAAACTAATGTACATTCACATACAGTACAATATCATACAGTAAAAACACATGAACTCTAATGACACGTATCAATATGGATAAATTTTAGAAATACACTGTTTTAGTTCCCAATTGTTAAAACAAATACCAGACGGTATGTTGGCAAAGCAACAGGAATTTATCGGCTCATGGTCTCAGAGGCTAGAAGGCTTGCTTCTTCCTAGGGTCAGTATCTTCTGCCTGGCTGGCAATCTTTGGGACTCCTTGGCTTTTCCATAACATGGAAATGCACATGGTAGCTATTTCTTTCTCTTCTGAGTTCCACTGACTTCCAGCTTCTAGCTGTTCCCCATAGTTTTCTCTCTGAGGTCTTTTCCTCTAGTAATAGGATAATGATTCAGTTGGTCACACTTTAAAAAAAACCTAATCAAAAGGACCTATTCAATAGGTTCACATCCACAGGAATGCATTAAGATTAAGAACGTGGTTTTCTGAGTACATAATTTAATCCCCAACACATACTGAGGAAAGTAAGCCCCATACAGTATGGTTCCATTTTTTTTAACTTAAAAACAACTAAAATGAAAAATATGCTTTTTAAGAATAAATATAAATACAACAAAACTATTGTCTTATTAGTTACTAGTATAAAAGTATCAGTCGCAGAGAGAGTTCAA
>PVIY010036566.1:0-25368 GCA_004026745.1 Myrmecophaga tridactyla | reverse complement strand
TCGCTATAACTCTTTTATATATACCCAAAGTCAAGTAGCCTTTTTGTTTTTAGGCTTATCAACTAATTTTATTTTTATTGTGAGAGCATATATTCTAATGTATATAATTAATAATCAAGAAAGCTATAATAGTTTATCATATAGTCTCACATTTCCAGTTCGACAATCTTTTAACTATAAAATGGGAATAACAATACTGTCAACCTTGTAAGTTTACCCAGGGTCACAGCTATCCCAATAAACCCCTAAGCGTACTCAGTCTTTCATGTTCCATCAGCTTTACATGAATGAGATTCTCCAAACCAAAAAAGAAAACGGTTTGTGTGCACTCACAAGGAATTTGCTGGAAATTTTGGAGTAGAACTGATCCCCAACAAGCAGAATTCAAGCTACTTTCCAGTCACCATTCAGCTCTGACAGCTGTTCCCCATGCATTCCAGGGGTGTTGAATGGCTTCTAACACCCTCAAAAACCATTTTTCCCGGAGATGATCCAAAACCTTCCGTGAAAGACTCTGCTTACTGAGGGCAGGGGGTGCTAGAAGGTTCTTTCGTTTTCAGTGTTGGGCATGAATTGAGACAGCAGAAGCAAGTTAAACAACCGTGTATTGTATTGTATTTAAGATTTTATTCAACTAGCTAAATCTTATGTAAAACGGAGTACCTCTAAGAAATACCCGTGAGGATTGTGTTTCCACAGAAATGTTTAACTTGCTTTGAACAACAGTACAAGAATTCATAGAAGTAGTAGAATTATGCTTTAATGAGCCATACAGAAGATCAAAATCACTTCTTTGCATTGGAATTTCACTTAAGCAGAGAATTACATGGCTTATGTACAGAAAGAAATCGTATTCAGGAGTTTTAGATTGTGAGTTTTCCTTTTTTATTCTTGCTAAAATACATTGGTCAAACTCTTCCCAGACTCATCGCTCCTCCTCATCACTTATAAGCACTTCAGAAAATAGTTTTAATCAAACTCTGTTATGTGGCCCGTCAAACCTGGAAAAAAAAAATAAAACAATGCCACTCTGTCATATTTGGTAGAGTTCAAGAATCTTCTATTTTGCACCTCTACATCCATATTCCTGAACATTTTCCAAATGTCTACCTCTGCCACTGACTAAATACATGATCCTAGATGAGGAAATTTATCTTTCTGGGCTTTGTTTCCTTCATATGCGAAATGAAGGCATCAGATGAAATAACCTGTGTGGTTTCTTACACCTTTGACAGCGTGTGATTCTCGCTCCACCTCAATGGCACATCATACCAAAAATAAAGTTAATTTGTTTATAAACCCACGATTCTCTGATAATTCCAATTTTCATAACATCCAGCAATCACCTAGTGTTAAACCTCAGAGTCATTGTTGATTTCATACCCTTCTCAATTTTAAGGTCACGATATCCTTCAAACACTAGTTTTCTCCTATCCATCTTCTTTGAAGAGGGAATAAATTCATTATCTTTCCTAGAGTAGTGAAATAGACTCCTGATTGATCTACCTGTTAACAATTTCTTCATCCTCTAAACCACCTGTTACCCCAACATCAGAATCATCTTCCTCAGTCACACATATGATGAAGCCATTCTTACTACAAATGGTTCCTCATGTCATTTAGGGGAAAGTTAACATTCTTTATCCTGGCATGAAAAGTATTCCAAAATATAAACCTACCCTAGACATTTTTATCTCTGCCTTTTCCCCAACTCATATGGGCTTATCATTCCCCAATGGAGGGGGAGAGGAATGAGGAACTACCTACCACTTACTTCATTGTGACGGTTCAGTGAGGCATTGCAGGTAAAACATGTAGAACAATACCCAGTGCAAAAAAAAAAAAGTTCATTTAGTTTTGGCTGCTATTGCAATACTCTCATCATGCCCTACACTCTCCCACACCTGCCTTTTCCCTGCCTCCTCCTTTCTTCCTGGAATAACACTTCTTATAAATGTCCACCAATTAAAATCGTGCCCATAGTTTAAACTCAATTCAAATGCCTCCTCCTTCCCGAAGCCTTCCTGATAATGTGTCAACATTCATCTCCTCTTGCACTGCACGGTTTCCACAGCATTTCCCTTTTTTTTTTTTTTTTTTAAATTTGCATATGGGCAGGAGGCACCAGAGATAAAACTCTAGACCTCCAGCACGGCAGGTCAGAGCTCTGCCTGCTGAGCCACAGCAGCTGCCCAGCATTTCCCTTTTAAATCTATCATAGCAATTTTCAGTCTGCTACTTGTGATAGACCATTCGTCCATCCATTCATTCAATAAATACATTTTGAGGGCCTACTATGTGGCCAGCATTGGTCACAGTTTCAGATATAAAGCAGTGAACAAAAGAATCCATGTGGTTTCTGCTTTCATCAAGCTCACGTTCTAGTGGAGAGAGATGCATAATCAAAGGTGCACATGTAATATGACAGGTGCTATGAAGTGGCCAGTGAAGAAGCAGGACATCAGCTCTCTATCCTTAGTTACTCCTTCCCCATGGGAAACCCCTGTGTCCTGGAAGCATCTCATTCTCCTTTTCTCCCCCTCACCACCTGAAAATATGCTTGGCATTATGGACAATGAATGCACAATGGGTTGAACTTGAGTTAGCATGAATGATATTTTAGGCAACACGCTTAAAGTTTCAGCTTCCGTTGCCTCCCTTGAAAAGGAAATTAGCAATATTTACTTTGCATGTTATTGGGAAGATGAGATGAGATGTTTACAAAATACTGATCTCAGCCCGGTCCATCACAGACAGTAAATGGCAGCTCTCAGGGGCCATTGTCGTTCCTTTTAGCAAATGACCCCAAAAGTCTTGTAGCAGCTGACACTCATATGAAAGAATTGGGCCTGGTGAAATATTCACTCAAAATGTTCATTTTTTAAAAAACCGTAATAGAATTCAGTAAAATATGATTACTTTCTGGGCCACTTGCAGAGCAAACTAAACATTTTTATGGTGTTCATTAAAACACAGTTCTGTTCCATTCCCGATGCCTGCCCATGCAAAAAAAACCAAAAAAAAAACAAAAACATTAAACTTTCTTAAAGGAATTTAAGACAACAAGGGATCACAAAACTACTCTTTGAAAGAGTTATTTAAAAAAATAATAACCAAATTCAGAAGAAGATAGAGATATTCACATAAACAGTAATAGAAAGCCATCCCCTTGTCCCATGGGCTATTTATGATTTAAGGGACCTTAAAAGTCTTTTGAGCAAATTCCTTGTTTTATAAATGAGGCTTACAGAGAAGTGGCTTCCCAAATGCCTCACCAAGAGTTGGCAGAACAAACCCAAGATTTCACTTCCAACAGTCCACAGGAAGGAAAGAAGGGAGGGAGGGAGGGAGGGAGGGAGGAGAGGAGAGGAGAGGAAAGGAAAAAACTCTGCTTTTCCTCCCTTCTTTCTAGAAAGGAATCTATTGCTTCACAAAAGAAATTAATTTCAGCCCTCCACATGCCTACTTCCATAGTTCCCTGCCTTTGGGTAAATATATGATACTAAAGAGTGACTTTCGATCTTTCTATGGTTACCCAAGTGAAATGTTTAAAAGGTTTCCTTGAGCTTTATTCTTATATGGGAATCAAGGCGAACCATTTTCCTGACCAGCCCTTTTGCGGTGATCCAGCACATGTTAATCAGCTCGAAATATTCTTTATTATGCAGCATTTCTAGAGACTGCTTCCCCCAAAAGACCAGAAAATCAGCACTAAAGGGCATAGACTTTTTCTCTGCATAATAAAGTCTTGAGGAGAAGCAGAGAAGCAAATGGAGTTTAATATAGACACTGAATCACAGATGAAAGAATCCAATCAAATGCTGACAAAAAAAAAAACATCTGAACAGAAAGGTAAGGAACAACCTGCATAAAACTCCATAACCACCCTGACAACTGCGCTTTCACACCTACTCTGGGGAAATTCACACCCCATTAGAGGGCCAGGAAGCAGATGTCCTGAAAGGAAAACTCTATAGTCAGCAAAGACAATTGATGAGACATTTTCAGAATCATCCATACACATATGACGCCTAAGATGTTTATGAGCCTTCTTCTCCTAAGTTGTTTGGGGATTTATAATGAGGAAATATGAGAAATCACAAAAGTAATAAGCCTCACTCCTACATAGCTCTAAGGAGAAGGAAATAAGAATACTTCATAAGATTTCTCCTTTATGATATTTCCCTTTCAAAATTATCAAGCTACCTTGTCAGAAATATTATTTGGGGGAAGGTTAACTTGCATTTGTGCTGCTCTAAATGAAATGAAATTTATTTTATATGAACATTATTAGTAATAATTACATGCTAAATAAATAATAGCAATAAAATAATAATAATAGTAATACTTCCTCATCAGCACTGCCTCCCCCACTGGGTCATGGCACCCATTATTACTTACTTTGTTTTCTGAAAAAGACCCGGGTCTCCCTGCTTCCAGCCTTGCCATGCCCCCAGATTGTTTTTTTTTTTTTAATATAAACTAAATTATGTCTTTTCTGCATAAACTCTACAATGTCTCCCCATTCCCATAGAATAAAATCCACCCTTTCCACCCTGGGTAGCAAAGTCCCAGATAACCTGTCCCCTGCCTGTCTCTCTGACCCCATCCACCCCACCTGCTTTCTCTCCTACCACGCTGAGATTTTCATTGTTCTTCAAGCATACCAAGCCCCTTCTCATCTCAGAGCCTTTACCCTTGCCAATCCTTCTACCTGAAACGCTTTTCCTCCCAGGTTTTTGTGCCTCATTCTAAGCCTCCTCTTTCCAATCTCTCCATAAATGTCACCTCCCTGGAAAGGCTTCCCTTCATCTCCCTACTCATAATTGCCATCTCAGCCTCCCATCACACTCCATTCCTCACCCCAGCTTTAAATCCAGGCTTCTTATCTCCATAGTACTCATAATGCCTGCTGTCTGATATTATATTAAGTATGCATTTGTTCATTTATTTATCACATGTCTTTCATCACTCTAAGGTAAGCACCGAGCAGCAGGGACTTAAGTTTGTCTTATTCAACACTCTCTCTCAAAGTCCAGAAATACCTGGCACTTAAAAGGCATTCCATGAAGATTACTAGAATGAATCAATTAACAATAATAATTTAAGTATCTATCATGTGTTGGCTATTTTATGTACAGTATTTCTAATCCTAAATATACAAACCCTGTCAGATAAATAGCATCATTATTCCCATTTTCTTACATAGGGAGAAGTACAGAAAAGTGGAGTGACTTTCCCAAAAAATTATACAGAGACTAAGTGGCTGAGCCAGGATTGAAATACAAATCTACCTGTTGCAAAAGTCCATTTTCTTTCCATTGCACCACACAATGTTTTGAGGATATCAATAAAATTAATACTACTAATAACAAATACTTACATGGTACTTACCCTGTGCCCAACACTTGTAATTGCTCTAGAAATTCTTGTTTGCAAGGTTGGCCCTTGGTTGGCATCTGGGAACTTGGCTTTTGAAACATTCACTAAATGAGAAGTTCGTACCTGCTGGATTTATTAGACTGTTTTTACAACCAGCATTTTTTATAGTGAGCACCCTTTTTTCCACCTAAGGGTCTGGAATTTTGGTATGCATGGATATGTGATCAAGGAAAACTGTGAACTCTTGAGTTTCAAACACGCTTCTCTAGGCAGACGCATTGCACACACGGGCTGCGTTTTTGCTGCTGGAGGAAGGATGTGCTCTGGGGTGTGTGAGCCCTCACAGGAGGGAAAGAACATAAGTAGACCTTGCCAGGATCTCTCCAGACTCCATTTGATGTTTTCTGGTCTTTTTTTTTTTTTCCTTTACTGATTCCTATGTGTATCTTTGCTGCTATAGTAAGTCTTAGCTGTGTAAATCATTATAGTGGGTCCCCATGTGTAGGTAGTTTGGGGAGTTCTTAAAACAGATAGACAATGGCAGAATAAGGGCAGCCCCTGGCAAAGGTCATGAAGACAGGTAGGAGTGGAAAGACCCCTGGACCTGGCTGCCAAGAGAGTCATTGGAGTAACAACAGACCTGGTACTTTAAATGTAAGTTAGGGAGGCAGCATCCGCAGCTGTGGAATTCACTGATCCAAAGAAAAGGACTGTGTCTCTGATAATGAATGGTTAGTATTTAACACCATCAGGCAAAGAGGCAGTAGGGTGGGGAGGTTACCTGAACACCTGAAGTATAAACACCAACACTTTCCAAGAGAGTTAAAATTTTCGGAGAGAAAATGGCTTTTCTTGGCTGAAACGCTGCATACTGATTAAGTAGCCCAAAGAGGCAAATTTATTCAAATCTAACTCTCTAAAACAAATGTCATCTTTCCCAGGGGAGTAAACTGGTGCAGAACTATATATAGGGTACACCATTTAAAATTTCTTTTTCAGGAAAATCCCTCTCCACATTCCTTTACATGAGGTGTATTTGTAAGCTGAATAGCAGCTCAACCTTGTTTCAAAAGCAATGGCTAACTAGGGCGGGCCACGGTGGCTCAGCCAGCAGAGTTCTCCCCTGCCATGTGGGAGACCTGGGTTCAATTCCTGGAGCCTGCCCAGGCAAAAAAAAATAGTGTTGGCTAATTAATCCCTTGGGTCTTATTCTGATATGCCATGTTGTACAATCATGCACACATTGTGAACTTTATGTTCTGCCATCTCTCAATAGATAAGCCTACTATATAGCAAATTTACTTTCATTATGTTCATCAGACAACCTCTAGATCAAGAAACACCAGCTACCTTTTAAATAGCAAATCTACTTTCATATGTTCATCAAACTCACCTCTAAACCAGGATACACCAGCTATCTTTTACACTTTCCCTATATTAAACTTTTTAGAAAGAAGTTGACCTCTCATGTACACACACACATATACACACAGATACATATCCCCTTCTATCTGGGGAGATTTGGAATCAGAACGTACTTAAATAGAGCTGGTACCACTATCCCAAATGGTTAAAAGTGAATCCGTTAGAAATAGAATGTTGAGTCTTGTAACATAAAAAAACTAGGAGTCCAATGCTTCTAGCACAATTATTTTACAGGGTTGTTATTTCTTAAAGGGCAGGGCTAAAGTCATGCAACAAAGGAAATATCCTCTCTGTGTTCTATAGGAGACATTTTTCCTGGCAAAAACAAAAATGGATGCTCAGATGGAAACAGCGTGCTATTTTCTCAGCCACCTGGAAGGAAAAGTGATTGTAATTAAAGGTCACATAGTCACCTCCACTCCACTAAAACCCACTCCCCATCCCCTTCCCATCTTTGAAGTCATCAAACCCTGATCATAACAGGAGTATCCAGATTTTGGGTTCACAAGCTACTAAAATATTCAGAAAGAGACAGAACGTCCTACTTCAGTGGGAGGTTAAGCATTCTTAGAGATTGGCAGGGCACCAGACTCAATGGGTCTGAAAACAGGGGCTATAGGAAAAAGGAGATTTGAGAAGAGAAAGAAGTCAGAACAGAATGAACATTCAAATGGCTTACACGTGTGGTTGAAGATTAAAACATTTCCTCCACAAAAGTCATATTCAGGTCCCAACTCCTAATCCTCAGGGTGAGAACCCATTTGTAAATAGGACCTTTGAAGACGTAATTAAAGTGCCCCCACACTGAGTGAGGGTGGGCCTTAATCCAATGTGCTGAAGTCCTTATAAGCAAAGGAAATTAGACAGAGAAAGAGAAGTCATAGGGAGCAGTCGGAAGTCAAGAAGTCAACCTGGTCTGGACAGCCAGACCCAGAAAACCACAGTTTGGGGGGAGAAAGCATCACCTTAATAATGCTTCGATTTTGGAATTCTCTTAGCCTCAAAACTGTGAGCCAATAGTTTCTCAGTTTTAAGCCAACCAGGTGTGTGGTATTTGTTTTAGCAGCCAGAAACCTAAAACACCTGTGCAAAAGGCCTATGACTAAAGCATCTTCCCGTTATCACCACCGCCATGCAGTGTGCTTGGTTCTAGGGAAGACCAGTGAATTAGGACACTGATTGGAAAGAAGGGTTAAGAATTTCCCAGTCCTCTTATGGGGGCTTTGTAGATGAGAATTGGAAGGGTTTTGCTCCCCCTCACCCCACCCCGTGATTACTAAGTGGAACCACAAAAACAGCATAATCTCCAGCAGCAAAATGAACTTCTCCTGGCACATGTGAGAAAGCAAGACAAGTCTGCCCAGATTAGAAGTTTCTAGAAGTTAGAACGCATGTTTTTTCATTTTTGTGCGCCATTTACTACTCCAGATATACAGTAGATGCTTAACAATTGGTTATTAGATGAACAAAAGAGTTGATTCCAATGTCTAAAATGCTGCTATCCCCACCTATATTTTGGTATGTTAAAAATGTATCCAACTTGGGGTGCTTACCTGGTTCAGTGGTAGAATGCTTGCATTAGGTGCAGGAGACCCAGGTTCGATTCCCGGACCATGCACACCCCGCCCCCCCCAAAATGTATCCAACTTGTAAGTCTTCCGAAAAGCTTTTTCAATTCCCCTATCTACGTAAGATATCTTCCTCCTTAGAATGCCCATTGCACTCAATTATCTTGGTGGTGATTATTTTAATCAAGCTTGAAATACAGACATCTGTTCACTTAATTCTTATCCTTTTCCCCACCCTTTCCCCCACCTGGGCCAGTATACTATATACTCCTTCAAGATCGTGAAAACCTTTCTGTCCCTGCACTCTTCTATTGTATAGAGAAAAATGCCTTACATAGAGAGAATTCAGATTGGTTCGATTTGATTTTATGCTTATGTAAAATGGTGTGCAGGTTATTTTCTCCTGCTTTCATCTCACATGAAAGAGCTGTCCTCAAATAACAACACAGTGTTCATCCTCCATTTTATTTTGTAAAACAAATAATTAGTCATATTTATTATGTGCATTTCATGGTTATATAATAATTGCACATTTTTCTATTCTCTGCCACTGATACCTAAAACCTATTCATTTATGGACACTTTTACTATTTTTGGAAAGATCTATTTCCTCCATCCGGTGCTGGATGGATTGCTCGTTTTATCTCCCACCTGATTCTGCACCTCGGGTTGAACTGAATGTACTCTGCGGGGATCGTGAGGATAAAGGTTGCCTCACTGGCTGACTCATTAATCCACATCGGCCAAAACACTTCTGACTTTCTCATTTATAAAATGAGATTTTAAAACCTTCATCATTATTTATTAAGCGTCCACTACACCCAGGGAACCTGATAAAAAAAAGACTGCACTTAGAGAGCTTAAAAATAAGACCTCCACTTGCAGCGAGTGGACATGGTGGGAGCTCACCCAGGGTCATCCATTCCAAGTGTTTTACATATTAAAAAGCTCCGATCGTATGTGAGTTCAGATGTACAATTCGTAAGAAAGGCCAGCAGATTATTCCTAAGAGAGAGAGAGAATCCCGTGGGAAGACAAGTATCAGGATTAGACATTCCACAGCTGTAACAGTCTAATAAGAAGGGTTTAATAATATACATATATATATATAAAAGAAGGAAGTCAAAGTTAGTTCAGAGTATTAAAAGTTTTGCAGGGAGAATAAGGCCTTTTTCTTTGCAGAGATATGAGCAAATTGTACACATCAAGATGAATATTCTAGGCACTTTCTCATATTACCTATGAGAAGGATCCTTTCAGTTTATAGTCACACCGAGTATAATAACCATCAACTCTTTATTCAAGGCACGAAATTCCACCCAAAACAAATCATGACCAGACTCCTGAACAGGCATATATTTTTTAAAAATCCTAATTTGTCTACCTTGCACTCCTGACAATGAGCAGATACTTTCTATCCTTAGCTCCCTTATGTTCAAATCAAGTCAAAGTGTCAGCTTTGCTTAGGAAATCAATACTTCAAGTCTTTCTTACAATCAAAAATTCATTTTTATCTTTAGCCCTATTTTCTTTATTCCTTTCTCCTTACCCAAGTGGGATACATCTTGTTTTTTTTTCTTGCTGTGGAATTCATTAATTAAACCCAAAGTGATCATTTTCATGTAAACCAACATTAGGGGTATAGGCACCAAATAATTCCAACAAGTGTCCACAGTGAAATCAATATTTTTAAATTTACAACTTTTTATTTTAGTTTCCCTTTCAATTTACAGCTTAAAGGAGTATCAGTAACTTTTATTCTTTCTAGCCTCATTTGTTGCATAAACATAGAATTTAAAGCTCAAGGGAAACTTGGGGATCAGAATATCCAATTCATTCATTTTACAGGTAAGAAAAAAGAAGGCATTTAATAGCAGGGCCAGGTCCCACGATCCCAGGTCTGGTGATCTTACCACTTTATCACACCTTTTCCCTTCTATGTAGTATTCCTGAGAGCTAAATCTTTTGCTTTCAACGTACATTTGGAATGTAGCTTCCAAAGACAAATACAACTAGAATTCATCATATGAAGCATATCCGAATCATTTGGAATGTGTTAATGGAGTTTCATGTTAAAGATTAACCTCCAAAATCCACACTTTGTATTTAGGATAACAGTTAGTGCTTCTCAGAGAAAAAAAATCCCTTATTAAAAAATAAATTAATCCAGATTATCAAAATGCAGAATTTGAAATTACACTTATTCAAGAGATTTAATTTAGGTAAATGATTTCCTGTTATTAGCCTTTAAATGCATCTAAACATTTATAGAAAGAACCTTAAATGTTCAGTTTAAAACCCTAGGAAAGCATGTGCTGTTTGCAAAATATAGCTTCTGATGAAATGTTATTTTCTATTTTGTCAAATATAATTTGCAGCTGTGTATAAACAAACTTTCCAAATGCTATAGAAAGCCTAAATCTTTCATTTCCTTAAATAAAATTCATACTGTAAGAAGAAAGCAACTAAAAGGAGATATATTTAAAAGATGCAATTTTCTCTGCTGTTCTTGTAATACTTTTTCTCAAAGTGAAGCATCTTGTGTCAAACCCAAGAATTAGCACTAACTTTAAAAAGGCATTGTTTCACTGCTGAGTGGTGAAACTGTGTTCCAGAAAGAAATAAAATCATCTAAGGACAACAAAAGTAAATTAGAGTTAGCATTAAAAGGTGTAAAAAAAAAATCCACTATACGTGGTTGAGATATTTTCTTGTTTGTTTCTGTTTCTGTTTTTGAGTTAATGGGAAAGTAGTTTCCATCATTAAATGTCATATAAATAACAGACAGTATTTCTGAAATAGTATTTCAATATAAAGTATGATGGAAATAGCTAGTTTTGATGGTATACAATATTGGTATATATTAAATATAAATTCATAAAATTTTACAAAAGCAATCCTGAAAATTTAAAGAACATAAACCTCTTGAAGTCAAAGTCTGTGATTGTTATGTTCATGACTATATTTCCAGGTTGTAGCTCAGTCCCCAAAACACAATACACACTTAATAAAAATGCATCAATAAATATAAAAGTGTGCATATTTCTTTATTAGCCAGGATCCTCAATGACAAACAACAAAACACACCCAGGCAAGTGTAAGCAGAAAGGGGACTTATTAAATGACATTAGATAGCTCACAGACCTTCCAGGAGAACAGGCTTCAAGGCTCTGCAGCCAGAAACAACTCCCAAACGTTCTCCTGCCACTGCCACTGCACAACTCCAGTTGTGGCACAAACACTGTACTTGCACTCCCAACACTGAATGGAACTGGTTCCTGAATGTGTACAGTACTTCTATTCCCTGTAGTTCCTGCTTGTAAACTGCCCTAGTATCCTCTGGGATTACCTATCTCTTATTATTTTTACCAGTGCAATCAACAATCAGTGCTAGCATTCTGCTCTCTAGTCCCTTCCATTGGGGCTCTAAATCATTAAGTACATGCTACGTTTCCTAGGTGAGAGTTGTATCAATTATTTCCTTCCTACATAAGGCATATCACCATTTTTTTCAAATTCTCATATCAGTTTCCTTAGCACCAATCAATTGACCAATACCACATTTTTAAGTGTTTGTTATAGCATCACCCCATTTCTATTTTCAAATTCCTTAACCAATCAGAATAGACTATATCAGGCTGCAATAACAAAAGAGCTAAAATAGCAATTACTTGACACAACAAAAATTATTTCTCACTTTTGCTATATGTCCAACTTTGGTTACACAGAAGTTCTGCCCATTGTAATCACTCAGGATCTAGGCTGAAAGAAGGTCCACTGCAGTGTATTTTCTCCAAGATTGTGAGTCAGAAAAAGATGAACGAGGCAGTTCACATGAGCTATTAGATGTGTTACCTAGGGCGGGCGATGGTGGCTCAGCAGGCAGAGTTCTCGCCTGCCATGCTGGAGACCTGGGTTTGATTCCTGGTGCCCGCCCATGCGGGGGGAAAAAAAAGACACACACACAAAAACTGCTACCTACATTTCATTGACCAAACCAAATCATTTGAAGATACCTAATATGAAAAGAGTCAGAGAAATGCAATCCTACCATTGCTTGGAGAGAAAACCAGACATTGATGCACAGAATCAATAACCAAACACCTTTGGGAAGCAAGATCTATAATGTAAGAAACGTCTGGAACATAGGAAACACACTCTAAAGATTCTGGGTGGATACCAAAATGGGAAATATCCTCTTCAAAATCTAAAATTGTTATTCTCACATATATAGCATCAATAGTCTCGGTTTCATTAGTCTAAGCTGTAAACAGAAAACAATGTAGAATTTGATTAGCTGTATTTTATGTACAAATTTCAATTAATTGTATTTTATGTAGTAATGTCATGGTATGGTGGACAGACTGTAGGGTGACTCCATTAATTCCACCTGCTGGTGTTCACACTTGTGTATAATCCCCTTTCTTGGAGTGTCAGATTGTGTTTCCAACAGTAAAATATGGCAGAGAGAGGTGGGAGTCGCTCCCACGAATGCATTACCTTATGTAAGACTCTGTCCTAGCAGTCTGGAGTGAGCCATGCTCCTGCTGGTCTTGAAGAAGCACACAGCCATGCCATGGAATGTCTATGGAGAAGGCCACATAAAAGCAGCAAACAGGACAGTCTGATGGTGGCTCAGTGGCAGAATTCTCGCCTGCCATGCCGGAGACCAGGGTTCGATTCCCAGTGCAAAAGCAGTGAACAGCCTTCAGTCAACAACTGCCAAGAAGTGGGGACCCTCAGTCATAAGACGACAAGGAAATGAACTGTGCCTGCAACCTGAATGAGTGTGGAAGCAGGTTCTTTCCTAATCAAGCTTCAGTTGAAAATGAAGTCCAGGCAGCACACTTAGATTGCAGCTTTGTAAATCCCTGAGCTTTGTAAATCCCTGATCCAGTTAAGCTGTGCCTGCATTCTCGTCCACACGAAAGTGATGCTATCCTGCTCTTACTTATCTTTTGCATAGTTTGCCTCACATTTTTGTTGTTAATTTTTAATTTGTTAATTTCAATGCACAGAAAAGTTGTAAGAATACTACAAGAGAATTCCATATACTCTTTATCCAGATTCACCAATTATTTATATTTTGCTGATTGCTTTTATCATCTTCTCTCTCATTTGTGTGTATGTGTGTGTGTGTGTGTGTGTGTGTGTAAGTTTTTCTGAACTGTAAGCATGTTGGAGAAATGTCTTTTTATCCCTAAGTTCTTCGGTGTGCATTTTCTAAAAATTAAGGGCATTATCTTACATAGCTATATAATTATTAAAATCAGGAAAAATTAATTTAAATTCTAATTCAGATATTCAAATGTTACCAATTGTATCAACAAAGCGCTTAATAGATATTTTCCCCTCTTCAAGATTCACATTAAACTAGTGTCATGTCATTTCAGGTTCCTTTATTCTAGAATTATTCTTTAATCTTTTATTCTTGGCCTTGACATATTTTTTTTTGTATGCTCTATGGCGGGGGTCACAGTTCATTCTTTTTCCACGTATATATCCCATTACTGCAGCACCATTTGTTGAATTTTTGTTTGTTTTCTTTCTCTTTCTTTGTTTGTTTGTCTTTTTTTGCTTACTTGTTTGTTTTTTGGGAAGTGCACAGGCCGGGAATCAAACCCTGGTCACCCACATGGCAGGTAAGAATTCTACCACTGAACTACCCTTGCACCCTTGGCTTTGAAATTTTTGAAACATACAGTCCATAGTTTCCCTGAGCTTTCCTCATGATTAGATTTAACATGTGCATCTTTAACAGGAATGTTACGAAGCAATGACGACACGAATCGTGATGTTAGACCGTCCCAATAATGACAATGTTAACTTTGGTGACGTGGTTAAAGTGATATCCTCCAGGTTTCTCCATGGCAAAATTAAACCATCTTCTACTTTGTATCAGATGAGTAATTTGTGGGGAGAAACTTAAAGATAATGAAAATTTTCTGTTCCTTATAAAAAATTTTACCTACTCGTTTCAGCACCCATTGATGATATACTAACTCCATCATTTTTTCTACATTGATCCATGGGCAGTCTATTGTAAGAAAGAGCCTTCTCCACTCCCCTATATATTTATTTACTTATTTACATCATTGGGGATTTGTTGATTATTCTTTTACTCAATATAAAATCCATTATTATCGTTTTTTATTTCCAAGCTCCGTTTGCCCCAGATGTAGACAGGGAGAGCTCCTTAAAGTCGACTTCTGTGTCCTCTGACAGGTATCTCTCCATCATTCTGTGAGCACTCCTTGCTTTCTGTTATAACAAGGTGTCCCAGGTTTACTTCATATTTTGCCCACCTCAGTCCTGAAAATTAGTCATTTTTCAAAGACCCCATGTTTATTTTATAGAATAATATTTAGTAACCAACAACTGAGCCATGGGTATGCTCTTTGATATTGGGGTATAATTGCTTCTGGGCCTCTCAGTGCACAAATCTAGAAAATATATGTGCATATGCACACACACACACACACACACACACACACATACTGTGAGTTTATCCTAATGCCTCTAATTTAACAACACAGGGTACATTTTAGTCTTCTCTCTTTTTATATTTGTAAGTCATTTTTTTGAATATTTAGAAACCTGTTCTCATTATTCTCAATATATTTGCTTATTTTCTCAAGCCTACAATACACTGAAAGTAATTTCAGAATTACTAACTCATACCATTATGGCAAGCCAACCTACCATTAGAATTCAATATTTTTAACAGGTGTTTTTTTTTTTTTCTTTTTTGATGGGGGAGAGGGTGAGCTGGTAAAACTTATACCCAGTGAAGTGCACAAACCTTAAGAGCACAATTTAATGAGTTTTGACAAATGCATATACCCATTAACCCACACTTCTATCAAGATAGATTTCTATCAACCCAGAAAATTCCCTCATGTCTATTTTCAATCTCCCCCACTCTTCTGATTTTTCCACCATAGATTATTCTGCCTGTTCTAGAACTTCAGATAAATGTAATTATATAATATGTACCTCTTTGCATATGCTTCTTTCACTCAGCAAAATGGTTGTCAGATTTATTCATGGTGTTGCATGTATTAGTAGCTCGTTCCTTCTTATTGCATAATAGTAGTCCATGTATACATTTTACCATATTTTATATACCAATTCTGTTGTTGATAAGAGCTTGATTTGTTTCTTTTTGAGTTACAGTGAATAAAACTGCCATGAACATTTTTGTACAAGCGATTTTTGTCACACATATTTTCATTTCTCTTATGTTAATCCCTAGCAATAGAATTGCTGGGTCATAGGGTAAAAGCATGCTTAAATTTATAAGAAACTGCCAACAATTCTCCAAAGGGTCCCTTTGATGTATACAATTTAGCCTCAATATGCTAGCTGTTTCATTTGTTCATATACTTAGCAAAATTTGTTATCAGCCTTTATTTTTACTTTACACATTGTTAGGTTTGTACTAGGACCTCACTTTCATTGTAATCTGCATTTCCTTAATGCCTAGTGATGTTGAGCATTATTTCATGTACTTATTATCCACTTGTATATCTTCTTTTATGAAGTGTTTGTTCAAGTCTTTTTCCCTTTTTTGGATTGGATTATTTTTTTATCATTGAGTTGTAGGAAATCTTTATATATATTCTGGACAAAAGTTCTTCATCAAATATATGTCATGCAAATGTTTCCTCCCAATCTTTGACTGGTCTTTTCATTTTCCTTGGTCATTTGATAAGCAGAGGTTTTAAACTATGTCATGCAAATGTTTCCTCCCAATCTTTGACTGGTCTTTTCATTTTCCTAGGTCATTTGATAAGCAGAGGTTTTAAACTAATGTGTCAAATTTTTCTTCTAAGCTTATTACTTTCTGTATTTCTGTTTAAATTTGTAGAGGCTTTTTTTAACTGTACCTTAGGTCTAACACAGTGGTTCTCAACTGCACATGACTTTACCCCCCAGGAACACTGGCAATGCCTTGAGGTATTTTTGTTTGACATAAATGGGGAAATGGGGTGCTATCAGCATCTAGTGCGTAGAAGCCAGGAATGTTGCCAACACCTACAATGCACGGGACAGCCCCCCACAAAAATAATTAACCAGCCCAAAGTGTCAAGGCTGCCAAGGTTGAGACACTCTTGTCTAATCTCATTTGGGGGTCGGAGAGAAGGATGAAACATTATGCATATCTTGGTTTCATAGATTATAACCAAGAGGATTAAATATTTATGCCAATGGAAAGCAAATGATAACATGACTCAGATGCAAGGGCTTAGGTAGGTTATTCCAAGTCTCATCAAAAGTCGATTTGAAGTCATTGGGACTTCCTTGATCATGGGATTCTAAGTCAATGTTTTCCGTGGCTAAAGGAACAAAAATGAGAGCAGGTTTGCCTCTTTTAGAAAGTGTCACATTAGTAAAGGGTTACTGCTCAAACTGAATTAAAACAAATCAGTGACAGTTTTCAATCCATTATGTGCGCAAATCTCCCATAAAAATCAGTGAGAAAGCCACATCTGTGTAACCGAGATCAGAATGCAGCTAATTCCAACTGTAACTTGCAGTTCCCTTCCAGGGCTCATAAACCCCACAGTAGTTGCTCAGGAACAAGGGGGATCATGTAATGAATACAGCAGCTCTGGCCAAATCCTGGGTGAATCATCCAGATCATTCTGTTCTCTGGTTTATTAGGCAGCTGAGGAATCTTAAGGTTCTGGATGCGATCACAACTAGAACAGAACTCCAGGGAATAACCCAAATTAACGGAGGAGCCACTGCACTTATAAAAGCAATTTCTTTCTCTCAATCCTTAAAGTGGCCTATATTTACTATAGAAAATATAAAATATAGAAATCTAAAAAGAAAAAGATTACCTATAAATTCTTTACCCAGAAGTAATCAGTATCACTATGAACACTTTGGCATATTTCCCTTTAGGTGAAATTCTTCTATAAAATTTTTTTTTTTTTTACTTACTGAAGGTCTAACTTTAATAAAATTTTGTACCCTGGCCCTTTCACAGGACATTTTCTCATGCCATTAAAAAGATCAAAATATTATTTTAATGTGTACTCTAGTGTTCTATTTCATGTTGGACATTTATATTCCTTCTAATTTTCACCATTCCAGATAATGCAATGCCAACTCTTTGCAGTTATCATTCCCCACATTTTGTATTAGTTTCATAATATATATTGCCCAAAATGGACCTGCAGGATTATGATTTACACCGCCTAAAGACACTTCAATAAATATTTGTCAATACATATTGACAATTTTTTCCCAGAAAACATTATGTTCAATTTACCTTCTTGTGAGCTGTATATCCTTTCACTCTCACTTCATTAGCAACTCAGCATATTTTTTAACTCTTTAGTTATATTAGGTACTTTGGTATTTATTTGTTTCAGCTCCTTTTCAGAAGGAGGTGACAAGAGAATTGATCTCAGTGAGTAAAACTGTCAGGACTTATTTACACTTGAGTTGATAATAATACAGTATGTTTTGCTGTCAAATGTCAAAGTAGAAAAACAAATAAGTCTAAAAGCCTAGAAAATACTGATCTGAGATGATACCAATCTTACCTTTTAATGTAGGAGAAGTTTAGGCTTCATGTGATTTTAAAAAGTGCCTCATGTACATAAAGAGTAAAAGCAACTTATGGAGAAGATAAAATATAATAATATTTTAAAATTCAATCTTCATGCATGTGGGAAAAAAGGCAACAAATCACTTTTGCTATTATATTTTCCTGTACCTCTGCTATACTGACATGATCCAATCAGAATTTGGCTGTACAGTGAGTGTCATAATGGATGTTGAGAGGCAAGAAATAATCAAGTTAGAGAAGTAAGTAGTCTTTGATGGCCTGGAGTTGAGTGTTTTCACCTTATGAAGTATCAATTCTAGGAAGAAAAATCAATACATTTTCCCATTCCCCATATTTAACTTTACTGTACTAGCCCTGGAAAGTAGAAAATGGAAAGGAGACTAGGGAAAGAAAGGCAAGATAAAAAGATGATCTTCGGGTGACCAAAAAAGTTTTTTAAAGGATCTATGTCATATATAGGTCATTGAGAGAGAAAAAAAGACTTCGTAGTAGAATAGAAAGCTAAAGATCATATTTGTCTGGACTAGTGCCTTAGAATCTTAAGTTTACCCATAGGGTCTTCTACACCCATCTTGAGGACATGGGTCATATCTCAGACTTTAACTCATAAGAAAAGTCAGTGCTTTGCCCATGGCAGTAGGTATTCATATTTTTTTCTCTTGAGACAAAAATGATTCATTCAGTAATTCACAAAATATTTATCGAATGCCCACATTGTGCCCAGCACTATTCTGGGCAAACAGTGGTGAACAAAGCAAGATCTGTGCTCTCCTAGATCTTAGAGTCCAGTATAAGCTTAAAACTTAATTTATGAAAGCAGGAAGCTGGATTATGTGCCATAGCTTGATTTTTTTATATATTACATTAAAATATTATTCATCTTGATCACTGAGCATTTTTGACACTCCCTTGAATTTTGCACCCAAGGGGAATACCTCACTCCTATCAGCTCCGGTGAGCTGTATCTTGAAAGAGTTGGCAAACTAATTATGGATTGTCTCATTGTGGTTGAAAACTCCTTGGGGATAGCATATTAAAGACATCAGTTTATCCAGAGCCATACAAAAGCCACAGCAGCAGCAACAGAAACAGTTATTCATCTGGACAACTACTCAGGAAAGAGAACATTTCGAACAACAAATATTTATTTAGTGCCTACTCTGTGCAAGGCAATATTCTAGAACGATGATGAAGCAGTGAATCTGAGAGAGCTCCTGTCAACACAGAGTTTACATTCTGGCTGGAATCAAGTGAGAAAGCAAATGCCCACAGACCGATAAGTGCTATAAAGAAAATAAAACAGTATAATAGGATATCGTGTGAGTGTGGCGTGGGCCCATAGTTGGGGCATTGTCTCTAAGGAGCTAACAATTGAGATGAAGCCTGAATGATGAGAAAGAGCCAACCCTACAAAAATCTGAGGAAAGCTCTTCCTTGCCTAGGGAAAAACAAAAACAAAGGATTTTGCTGTTGTTGTTTTGTTTAGAATAAACAAATTCATAGAGTCAGAAATCAGAATAGAGGTTACCACAAACTGGTGTGAGGTTGGGGACTGGGGTGGTAATGCTTAATTGGTACAGAGTTTCTCTTTGGGTGATGGAAATCTTTTGGTAATGGATGGTGAGGATGATCATACAACATTGTAATGTAATTAACACCACTGAATTATATATTTAATTGTGGTTAAAGGGGGGAAATTTTAAATTGCATATATGTTATTAGAATATAATTTTTAGAACCTTAGGAATATAGAACACAGGGTACCCTAATGGGAACTATGGACTGTAGTTAATAGTATGGTTATAATAATATCGCTTCATCGTTATAGCAGAAGTACTGACACAAAGTGTTCATAATTGAGAAAACTGAGTGCATGACAGGAGTTTGTGGGAACTTTGGATTTCCTGCATCATTTTTCTTTAAACCTCAATTTCTGTAATCAAAATAAATTATTTTTTTTTTAAATCCCCAGATTTGGACCGAAAAACTGGCAGACAAGGCTAATTGTGAAATGGAAAAAACTAATTGTGAAATGGAAAAGAACCAAGTTTATGGTAGGAAATCCAGAGGTCTCCTTTGGATTTGTGGATTGGAAATGTGTATTAGTCAGTGTTCTCTAGAGAAACAGAAATGACAAGAGATATCTGTAAATATGAGATTTATAAAGGTATCTCGTGCAACCATGGGAATGGAAGAGTCCAAAATCTGTACGGCAGACTGTGAAGCTGGAAGCTCCAATGAAGGGTCTGGATGAAGTCCACAGGAGAGGCACACTGGCTGAAGAAGCAGTGAAAGTGTCTCTCTCCTTCCTTAAAAGTCTTCAATTGATTGGATTATCTTTTGGTAGGAGACATGCCTTAGTTGATCACATATGTAATCAGCCACAGCTGCAATCAACTGACTGATGATTTAGTGCACCTGCCTTCTGGTTTACCAGCCAGTTGTGAAATATCCTTGCAACAACTGTCAGATCAGTGCTTGCCTGACTGGGCAACTGGGCATAATCACTTGGCCAAATTGACACCAGATCCTAACTGTCACAAGATGCTTATGAGAAATACAAATGGATATATATAACAAGTCTGTAATTCAAGGAAAAGGTTAATGCTGGATGTATAAATTTAAGAGTCAGTAACACATAGATGTAATTAAATCCAGGAGAATGGAACAGACTACCTAAGGAGAGTATGTAGACAGAGAAGAAAAAAAACAAAAAAGACCAGGAGCTGAGACCTTGAAAATGACAAATTTAGCGGTAAAGGAATAAAAAGGAGACAGCAAAATGGGCTTAGAGGAATAGTCAGAGAGATGGAAGTAAGCAAATAGCACATATTGTTTTGGAAACCAGGAAAGATCCTAGAGTGTTAGCTCACTCACATAACTTTAAAATGAACATTTTTATACTTTTCCAATAAAACAAAAGTTTAAAACACAGGAACAATTTCAATTCTCCATAACAATACTCCACACCAATTTTTAAATCTTGCAATGAAAAAGTTAAGGAAACACCATGTAATTTGTTTTGGGACACATACTCTTTTCTAGCTTAGGAAGAAATCCACAGAACAATTTCCCTAGAACTCTGTAATTCACTAGGGTAGAAGATAATAGGTGCAATAAATAGAAATTATCATCTGAATGCCAAGTTCTTTTACTATATATGAAATAAACTCTCCATGTGACTACAAAGATATGAAAGAATAAATGCATAACTTTAGCATTCAGTTTAGAAAGATCAATACAAGAGATTGATAGCATTTATATTGAAAGTTAGATTCCACATGATTGTTTGATAGTAGAAGGAATGTTTGGGGAATTCACATTATAGAAAATAATTAATTAATTAAATTCGTGGTCTCATTCCCTATAAGTAATATACAAAGGAAAATACATGAAATTCCTTTTAGCCTAATAGAGCTTCTGCATAAAACAGGCCCAGCAATGTTTGTTATTAAATTAGTATAAATGCCATGGATTGATGCTTAGCAAAATGTATAATTTCCCAGGAACTTTACAATAAATCTACTTATTTTTCACAGTTAAAAAAAAAAAACACTTTTTATTATCATACGTTTGGTTGTGTAACCTCATTTTCCTAGCCAATTTTTTTCTAATTAAAAAAAAAATTTTCAAATTTTATTACACATTTATTTATACCTTGCCTTATTCACACAACACAAAATGAGGTAGCTTAAAATGTTATGAAACACAAAAGAATAAAATAATTGAGATTTTAATTTAAAGGAATTTAGTGGGAGGGAATAGTAATTCCACTGGAAAAACCTGACAAATTTGAGTTATATTGTCACGTATAGCCCTAAAGAGGGCCACAAATTTGGATTTACATTTCCAAGTGGCCAAAACAAAGGAGAGACAAACTTATGATTTCATAGCCTAGATTAAAAGCAAGCAAGAAATTAAGAAGTGTAGCTTTGCTGACATTAAGGTCTGAAAGACATTTCTGCCATAAACCCTAGAATTTCACATAAATTTTTTCCTTCATTCTCATACCCAAAAAGTCTTTCTAAGGGAGGCTTTAATTTTAATAACTATCACCTTCATTTGCTATGTATTTTATTTGTCTGACTCTAAGCATTTTGGGAATTTTATTTTCACATCTCGGAGTAATATTTGACTCTTCCTTCTACTTTTCCTTCCCATATCCAATCAATCTCAAGCTATATTCATTTTCCTTCCTGACTAGCCTTCGAATTCCTTAATTTCTCCTTCTCTTAACAGGTCCCACTAAATTTTTATTCAGAGCCCACTAACTTTTGGTGAATATTCTCACAGCTGGATTCCATGACACCACATAACTGGTATATTTCTGCCTCCAAGAATTCCTACTTTCCATTTTATAATGCCATGCCATTTGTACTAGTTAAGGTTCTCTTTAGAAACAGAATCAACAGGGAACACTGGCAAATATATAATTTTAAAAAGTGTCTCACATGACCTCAGGAAAGCAGAGTCCAAAATTCACAGGGCAGGCTGTGAAGCCAATGACTCCGATGGAGGGTCTGGATGAACTCCACAGGAGAGGCTCGCCAGCCAAAGCAGGAAGAGAGCCTGTCTCTTCTGAATCCTCCTTAAAAGGCTTCCAGTGATTAGATTAAGCATCACTCATTAAATAAGACACTCCCCTTGGCTGATTACAAATGGACTTAGCTGTGGGTGCAGCTGACATGATCATGATTTAATTCCATGAAATGTCCTCATCGCAACAGACAAGCCAGCACTTGCCCAACCAGACAAACAGGTACCACCACTTGGCCAAGATGATCCTGTGGAGGGCCAGGAGAAATCAATCAGGCCCAAGCAGGGAAAGTCCCCACTACATTGGGGCAGAATGTCCCCAAGAGTTAAACAATAACCAATGTTAAGGAACTGAGGGAATGGGATGCATTTTGGCAACAGCTAATGGCATTCCTCTGTTTCTATGGTATGCTTGCTTGCTAGCAACTGCAAAACCACAACATGATTTTAGCCTTTATAAGCACACCTTGAAAACCTCTAGGGGCTGCTCTCTGAATCTTCCTTCTTGGATGTTTCTGAGACAATCGCCAGCTGGCTAATAAAGACTCCAAATTGGCTTGCGGGTTTGAATTATGTGGTCTCTCTTTCAGTGCTCCCCACAACATTTGGAGGCCCTAGCAAGATCATCCCTAATGGAACATCTGGTGACCACAGGTCCTGGGGATCACCCCCGGAACTGAGGTCCGGCCTAGGGGAAGGCCTCAGAGAGACGTTCCTCCACCCCAGGCAAGGACCAGGAACTGGGCCAGTTCCACAGGACCCTCCAAAATAATACAAAATCTGGTGGAGTCATCTGTTTCTGGGAAGCTCACCGGTGAGTACAGGTCTGTTGCTGGATCCAGGTCAGGGACCTCTGGAAGGCTGGACGCAGCATTACTTCCAAGGTCAGGTCCCGGAGCAAGAAGTTGCCCAGGGCTTCTGGTTAGGAATCAATTAAGGATAGGGCTTTTGTGTGAGTTGGTTTAGTTTGTCCCTTCTCTCATCTGTTGGTCTCGTCGCATTCTGTGTCGCTCTGTCGTATTCTGTGTCATTCTTGTCATAATCACCATGGGTCAGTCAAGCTTATCTGTCTATACTCCCCTTCAATGTTTTTTGAAAATTTTCCAGGAATTTCAGTGGAAGGCTGGAGACTACGAAGCTCCTGTCAATGCCTTCAACTTAAAAAAAATTCTGCTCACAGGTGTGGCCAACTTTTGGTTCTGGATGGCCTCCTGAGGGAACCACAGATCTATCTGTGGCTTATAAAGTCCAAAAGACAATTTTTGGTAATCCAGGCCACTCTGACCAAATCCCCTATCTACTAATTTGGATTGAAATTTTAACAGAAAAACCCAAGTGGTTATGATCTTGCCTGGAGTCCCAAAAAGAAAGACCCCCCCCCCCCAGAGCCAAAATGGCCTTCTTAATAAAAACCTCTCTAAGAGAAAGGATTGATGGGATCCCAGTATTGATAGGACCATCGGAGAATCTGCTCTTGATGGACCCTCCCCCATACCCAACAGCCCCTCCACCCCCTCTAAAACCAGAGGGGAGAAACGGCAAGAAGCTGCAACCAGCCCCTCTGATAGCCAGGAGGTGACCTTCAGTCCCCCCCATACCAGAAGTGGCTCTGCTAACCACCCTTCTTCTGGTTCATAATTACTGGATTCTTCCAGCATTCCAATTTTACCCTTGAGGCAGGTTGGCCCTGCCCTGGGGGACGACCGCCCACCTTTCATGGTCTATGTCCCCTTTTCCTCTAGTGATCTGTATAATTGGAAAAAACAGAATCCCTCTTTCTCTGAAAATCCCTCTTTCTCTGAAAAGGCTCATCTCCCCCTTGGAGACTGTCTTTTTTACCCACCAGCCCACCTGGGATGACTGCCAACAGCTCCTCCAGGCCCTCTTCACCTCCGACGAATGAGACAAAGTCAGGAGAGAGGCGAGGAAGTTAATTCTTGGAACTGATGGACAACCTAATACTGAATCAACCTGATTAGAGGCTGTGTTCCCCTCCACCCATCCCGGATGGGAACCCAACACTGATAGAGGTAAGGAGCCTCTCGAACCGTATCGCCAGACTCTGCTCCAGGGGATACGAGCGAGCTAGCGAGCGGCGGCCAAGAAGCCAACCAACTTGTCTCGGGTAAGCGAAACCGTACAAGAGCTTTCCTTGAGCGCCTCCTGGAGGCATACCGCTTGTATACCCCTATAGATCCAAAGGCACCCGAAAATAGGCGAGCCGTAAATATAGCATTTGTCACCCAGATGGCCCCAAATATAAGAAAAAAGTTACAGAAATTAGAAGGATTTAAGGGTAAAGTGCTGTCTGAACTGATAGAGATTGCCCAAAATAACAGAGATGACCCCGGGACCACACAGTCCAAAAAATATCCAAAATTTTAATATCCGCAATGACTGAACAAGAAAAACAAAAAGATAAATGGAAAACCATTGAAAAAAGAAAGAGAAACCAAGGAAAAAGGTTGGGCCTAGGTGCAAACCAATGCGCCTACTGCAAAGAGAATGGACATTGGAAAAATGAATGCCCTAAAAGAGGACTTAAAGGACTGAAACCGGCCCCTGTTCTGGTTGAAGAGGGGAATTGACGCGGCCGGGGCTCCATTCTGTTAAGCCCCGGGAGCCCAAGGTCACATTAGAAATTGGGGCAAGCCTATAAAATTTCTTGTGGATACTGGGGCAACTTTCTCCATCCTCCAGCAAACAGAAGGGCCCATATCTAAGGAGAAAATCCCCATACAGGGAGCAATGGGAAAGACAAAGTCTTACCCATGGACTAAGACTAGGATCACTAACCTTGGGGAAGGAACTGTCACTGACTCGTTTCTTGTAATGCCACAGTGTCTGTACCCCCTTTTGGGGAGAGACCGT
>PVIY010036565.1:0-25339 GCA_004026745.1 Myrmecophaga tridactyla | reverse complement strand
AGAATTAGTAGTTTTGAAAAGGCAGTTTGCTAGTTCCTCAGGAAGTTAAGTATAGAATTGCCTATGATTCAGCAACCCCATTACTAGGAATATATTCAGAGGAACTGAAAGCAGGGACATGCATGGAAACATCTGAACACCAGTATTTATCGTGACATATTCACAATTACCTAGAGATGGAAACAGCCCAAATGTCTACCAATGGACAAGTGACTAAACAATCCGTACTATATATATATATATATATATATGGATACCTGGAAGCTGTAAGACAAAATAAAGTTATGAAGCATGCAACAATGTGAATGAATCTTGAGGATGCTTTGTTGCGCAAAATAAGCCAGAAACAAAAGGACAAATCCTGTATTGTCTCACTAATATGAACTAAGTATAATGAGCAGACTCTGAGAATTAAAGGTGAGAAACACAGGCTATGAAGAGATAGAAAGGGGGTCGAATTTGGGCACTTCATGCTGAAGGAGTACAGAATATTCAACAGGATTGATTGTCAAAATCCAGAAATGGATACCACAATTGTACGTGATGGCTGTATAAAATCGTAAGTATAATGAACGAAACTGAATGTGACTGTGGTTGAAAGTGGAAGTCTAGGGGCTTATATGACACCAGAAGGAAAGACAGAGGACCAAAACTGGACTGTATAACTTATCAATACCTAGAAAGTTTTTACAGGAGACAGAATAAACAAATTTCACCATTGCAAGGTGTTAAAAAATGGTATGGCATGTGGAAAAAATAAAATTAATGCAGGCTAGAATATAGTTACAAGTAACATTGCAATATTCTTTAATTAATTGTAAGTAAAAGCAATATGACAAAACTTAATGTCAACACAGGTATATATACAGTGGGTTATGGGTTTCTTGTTGTAATTTCCTTATTTTTCTCTTCTTTCTTGGCAAAAGAAATGGAAATGTTCTCATATAGATTGTGGCAGTGAAAGCATAACCATGTGAATATATTGGGAACCACTGATTGTTTACTGAGGATGGATTGTATGGGGTTTGGATAAACTTTTTGAAAACAAACAGAAAGACACAAGTGCTAGAAAAAATGTGGAGAGAGAGATGCATATGTTCACTGTTGTTAGGGAAGTAGAATGGTGCAGCCGCTCTGGGGGGCAGTTGGTTGGTTTCAGCAGAGGCCAAATATACAGTTGCCATAGGGTCCCGCAACTCTGTGATTTGGTATATAGTTGGAAGAACTGAAAGCAATGATTTGAATAGACACTTTTACCCTGGTGTTTATGATGGCAGTTTTCATGATTGGCAATGGATGGAGATGGCCTAAGGGCACACCAGCTGATAAACAGAAGGTCAAACTGTGGTGTAACATCCAATGGAACATTGAGCAGCTGCAAGCAGGAAAGAAGTTGTGAGGCATGCAACTTTGAGGACAGTATGTGGACTAAAATAAGCCAGGAAGAAAAAGACAGATATTATAGCACTTCACTAATATGAACACATATTAGTGTGATGTGCAGACTCAGAGAGTTGACCTCTAGAGCACAGATTATCAGCAGAAGGCCTATTGTAAAAGCTTCTAGATTGTAAACTCTTAGAGCAGTCACTCATATTCCTGAATTTTAATTGTTATTTCTAAATTCTTAAGTGCTGAGTTCATTGTGTTTAACATGAAATTTGGGTGTCTATGTAACACCAAAAACTGAGAGAGCTCTGAAGCTATGAAAGTTAATAGTACCCCAAGCAGGAATTTTTACAACAGCTGAAAAAGAGACAGACTTCACTTAGAGATATGAAGGAAACTGATCTGGTCAGGAAGAGGGTAATTCAGACTAACAGTAAAGGATAATAATAAGTGTATTTTAAAACATCAACTTCCATATGATACCAAAGGAAAAGCTATTATTTGACACAAATTTATATTTTCAATAGCACAGTACCTAATTTAACTTGTATGTTAAATTTACTCAATAATCCTTAATCTCATGGGATCTTAGATAGTGAGTGAGATCTTGTTGGTTTGTAGAGGTTAGTGTGATATCTTGATACATTTCAGTGTAGTCTGGGCAGAAGATAAAAAAAACTGATTTGCAAAGTCCCCTTGAAGCACTGGGAGAAAACATGGAAATAGAAAACTTATCCACATAGGGAAGACCTGATATTGTCACAAGCATTGGGTAGTACCAATTTAATAGGCCAAGACCTCGATCTTGGGGTTTGCCCTTATGAAACATATTCCTGCAAAGAAGCGAAGACTGCTTTTAATTACGGCTGAGAGCCATACCAAGGGAACTTCTTTTGTTACTCAGATGTAGCTACTCTCTTTCAGCTTTCTCCACAGGAAAACTGACTGCTTCCCCTTGACTCCCAGGGCTGCAAAACTCACTGGAAACATGGAACATGGCTCCTGGGGATGAGCCTGGCCCTAGCATCATAGGACTGATAAAGACTTCCTGACCCAAAGGGGGAAGAGAAATGAAGTAGGATAAAGATTTCAAGTACGGTCAAGAGGTCATTCTAGAGGTCATTCTTATGCATGAAATAGATATCCCTATTCATTATGTTTTTGGGTATTGGAAAACCTAGAGGGAAAATCCTGCAACAAAATGTAGTCTGGTCTTGAAGTTGATTGTAAAATATATGGTTTTTATGATGTGAGGAGTAATTGTGAAAACGTTGTGACTGACACTATCTTTATCCAGTGTATGGACAGATGAGTAACAGCATAAAGACAAAAATCAATAATCAGGGGGAAAGGGGGAGGGATGTTTTGGATTTTCTTTTTCACTTTTATTTTTTACTCCTATTTTTATTCTTTATGAAGTAATAAAAATGTGCGAAAATAGGTTGTGATGATCAATGCACAACTATATGATGATACCAAGAACACTGATTGTACGCCTTGGATGATTATGTGGTATGTGAATATCTCACAATAAAACTGCATTTAAGACAGAGAAACTGAACAATACAAGTGCTGGAGAAGATGTGGAGAGACACTGTTGGTACAGAAGTTGAATGGAGCAGCCCCTCTGCAGGGCAGTGTGCTGGCTCCATAGGAGGCTAAGTAGAGGGGAGCCATATGATCCTGCAATCCCAGTATTTGGTAAACAGGTGGAAGAACTGAAAGCAGGTCAGGCATAGTCATTTCCACACTGGTGCTCACAGCAACAATATTCATGATTTGCAATGGATAGAGGTGGCCTAAGGGTATATTGACTAAGGAATTGAAGGCAAAACTGTAGTGCATACATATGATGGAATGTTGAGCAGCTTCAAGAAGAAACGGAGCTGTAAGGCATGCAACAAGGTGAGTGAAACTTGAGAACATAATGTTGAGTGAAATAAGCCAGCAATGAAAAGACAAATATTCTTTGGTGTCTGTCCTGGTTTGAAAGGATTATATACCTTAGAAAAGCCATGCTTTAATCTTGATCCATCTCATGGAGGTAATTGTTTATTTTTAAATTCCTGAATAGGGAGTGAGATCTTGTTTTTCTGTACAGATTAACATAATACCCTGATGCATTCCATAGTATTTGGGGCAGAAAATAAAAAAAAGAGTTGGCAAAGCCCCCTTGAGGGACTGGGGAAAAATGTTGAAGTATTAAACTTCCCCATCTGGGGAATGTGCATATTATCTCAATCTTAAGGTCTGTCCTTATGAATGTTATTTCTGCAATGGTGACGCTAAGCCTACATGTAACTATGCCTAAGAGTCACCCTCACATAACTCTTTTGTTGCTCTGATGTGGCCTCTCTTTAAGCTAAACTCTGCAAAAACTCAATTTCTTCCCCGCCATTCATGGTATGGCTCCCACGGGTGTGGCTCCCTGGAAACACAGGATATGACTCCCAGGATGAGCCTGACCCTGTAATCATGGGATTGGAAATACCTTGTTGACCAAAATGAGGAAAATAAATGAGGCAAAATTCAGTTTCAGTGGTCAAGCAACTTCAAATAGTGTGGAGTTGCATGCTGGAGGTTACTCTCATGCAGACCTCAGCCATATATTAAATATTCCCACAGTATGTAAAGCCACCACCTAATTTATTCCTTAAAATCCTAAATGAAATCTGGACTCTAACTAAGAATCTATAGAAGTTCTTCTTATTAAGTGTATGTTTTTCAGAGAGTATAGGACTCCAAATTTTTGCTATCCAAGATAAGCTCTGAAACCCACAGTTAACAATTTCTCAAAGGACATCAACCAGTTTCTTTCCTTTCCTGGTAAGGTCAACACCTTTTTCCAGGATGAAGGTAAAATGGTCATTGCCAAGATTTCCCTGAAGATTGAGGAAACGAGCAAATGAGAGGCGGGGTGTAACTGGAGATTAGAATTTAACAAGCGATTGCGACTACTGACTCATATAGGTATGTCACAACCTTTTTATTTTCTACTTTAGAATACCCAGAAGGAAGTACCTAAAACTGTAGAAATCCATTAGCCTTGATATGTGATAATGATAACTATAGAGCTTTCATTATTTGACCATTTGTTTGTAAAAATATTGTGACTGGCACTCCCCCTATCCTGGGTATATGTGGAAAGAATTAAAATAAAGACATGTATAGAAATAATAATAATGGCAGATTGGGAATATGGGGGAAAATACCCATATGTAAACTGTGGACAATCATTATAATACAACTTTGATAATTTTTCATCAATTGTTAAAACTGTTACCTACTGTGAACACAGAAGCACAGTTACAAAAAAAGTATTATCATCCATTGCAACAAACTCTCCACATCCATGAAAGTGCTGATGGTGGTGTATGTGAATCTGTATTTTTTGCATGATTTTTCCTTAAACCACAACTTCTTTTTTTATATTCATTTTTTAATTAAGATCATTCTGTTCCATATATATGATCAGTAATACATAATATCATCACATAGTTGCATATTCATTATCATGATCATTTCTTAGAACATTTGCATCAATTTAGAAAAATAATTAAAAAGAGAACAGAATAAAATTCATACATACCATACCCCTTACCCCTCAGTTTCATTTATCATTAGCATTTCAATCTAAATTTATTTTATCATTTGTTCCCCTGATTATTTATTTTTATTCCATTTGTTTTACTCAACAACAAAAAACAACTCAATCATAAAATGGGTTAATAATATGAGTCGACATTTTTCTGAAGAGCAAATACAGATGGCTCAAAAGCACATGAAGAGATGCTAATTTTCCATAAGAGAAATGCAGTTTAAGACTACAATGAGATACCACCTCACACCTATAAGAATGGCTGCTATTAAATAAACAAGAAATTATAAATGTCGTGCAGGATGTGGAGAAATTGGGACACATATGCACTGCTGGTGGGACTGTATAATGGAACAGCCACTATGGAAGACTTTTTGGCAGTTCCTTAGGAAACTAAATACAGTGTTTCCCTGTGACTCAGCAATAGCACTATTTGGTGTATACTCAGAGAAGCTGAAAGCAGTAACACAGACAATGTTCACAGCAACATTGTTCACAATCGCCAAAAGATGGAAGCATTCCACATGCCCATCATCAGATCAGGGGATTAATACAATGTGGTGTATACATATGATGGAACATTATACAGCAGTGAGATTAAATGATGCTCTGAAGCAGATGACAACATGGATGAACCTTGAGGACGTAATGATGAGTGATATAAGTGAGATACAAAAGGATAGATACTGTATGACTTCACTTTTATGAACATGGTAAAGGTAAAATCAAGGGTTTATAATACAATATAAGGACTTAAAGATTCACAGAAACTAAAGAAGAGAGAATGGTAAGCTGATGAGTTCGAACCCAAATGTAAGGGAATCAATAGAAGTGAAGGTGGTTCTCTAGTGGGTCTAGAAGTGCTATTACCATTTTGAAGATGAACCAGATTGAAAGGGGTTGGATAGACCTATGTGTCACACTTAACACAAGAAATATGAATAGGTTCTTGCAAGAACTACCTTAAAGGTATGATTATTGGACAAAGAGTGTTTAAGTCCAAGGTACAGGTGGAAAACTACTATTGCATGCTATGGGCCATATTTAACTGGATAATAGCAGCATTTCAAGAGTAACAGCAGAGGGAAGGACAAGAGTTAAGGACAGAGTTAGATTTCCTATTTGCTGAGGTTGTGTTTATTGATTATCTTTCTCTTGGGAACAATGAAATTTTCTAAAATTAAGAGTGTTGATGGCCTGTGAACTTTGAGCATTATACGTGATGCCCAATGAATGCAGGTGGCTGAAGGATGTACTGACTGAGAGGTAGACTGGCAAACAATGGTCTATACATATGATTGCATATTGTGCTGCTACAAAAGAATGACGTTGTGAGGCATGAAATGATGTTGATGGACCTATTCGACATTTGTTGAGGTAAAAGAAGCAAGACACAAAAGAACATTTATGGTATGGTCTCTCCTTATAAAATGCTTATAAGAAAACAGAGGCCTAGACTGTAAGCTCTTATATAGCAGACACATTTAGCCTGGATGGTAATTATTGTTTCTGGATTTTGAGAGGATGTTTTACATATCTATAACCTGGTATTTAGAGATAAAAATGAAACTGATCAGGTCAGAATTAAAGTAGTACAGAAGATAGGGATACATAAGACATTGTCTTATTTTAGAACTACACCTCATCTTTGAGACCGAAGGAGGAAAGTTTTATTTTGTCTGGAACCTAAATTATCTGCAGCACATAATCTAATTCGATCTGTCTGGCTAGATCATTTGGACAATACAAACACAGGGAGCCCAGAATAACAATGAGGGCCTTTAATCCTGTATAGCTTAATGTAATATCTGGATACATTCTAGAATGTATAGTAAGCAGATAATCAAAAAGTGTTGGTGAAGTCCCTTGAGGGATGGGAGAAAAAGTATGGAACTATTAATCCTGACCATCAGGGAATCCCCTGATACTGTGTCAAACAGTAGGACACCCAAATCAATAGGCCATGCCTTTGATCTTGAAGCTTACTCTTGTGAAGCTTATGTAGGTAGTGGAGAAGCTTGACCTACCTATAGGTATGCCCAAGAGATACTTCTCGAGGACCTCTATTGTTGTTAAGATGTGGCCATACTCTCTCTAAGCTCAACTCTGTAAGTGAAATCATTGCATAGGGACATGGGACATGACATCCAGAGGTGAAAGTCTCCCTGATGGCTTGGGAGATGATTCCCAGGGACGGGTCCTGCCCTGGCACTGTGGGATCAACAATTCCATCCTGATCCAAATGGGATAGGAAGTGCAACAAATAAGGCATCAGTGGTTGAGAAAGTTCAAATAGAGTTGAGGGTTTGCTCTTCAGGCCACTCTTACAAGCTTCAATTAGATATTGCTGTCTATCATAACTTCCCCAAACCCCAACCCAAACCATTTCAGACAATCCTAAAGAACATCTAGGGCAATATATAAGATACTATGAAGGTTGCATGCAAGGCAGTTCGATGGTGGCTCAGTGGCAGAATTCCTGCCAGCAATGCCAGAGACCCAGGTTCAATTCCCAGTGCCTGCCTAGCAAAAAACAAGTCAAAGGTTCCATGCAACTTTGGTAACTTTCCAACTTCCCAGAAAGCTACAACTTCCAGATGGGTCCCTGGACCAGATGCGTCCTGAAAGCAAGGGGTCACAGCCTCTCCAGAACATCAGGTTGTTTCATTTCCCTAACCCCACATTATTGGGAACCCCTTCTAACGTGAAAAAACAAGAATGACCACATTCCAAACACCCCTAAAGAGTGGGATAGATAGATCAAAGATGATGGTGGAGTTTTACAGAAAAGACAGGATTTAACAAATGAATATGATTGCAGAATCATTAAATTGATATTTATTTTAGTCTCCAGTGTTTATTTAGTCTCCAGCTAGAGGTAAAAACCTAAAATCAAGGAACTTTAACCCATACTGAACTCTGAAATTAGTCCTGAAACTTATTGTTATGCTATGCTTTGAAATGTATTGCTTTTTCAAGTATAAGATATTTTTCACAAAAAAGAAGAGAAAATAAGTCGATTATGATGATTAAAAAATATTTACTCCTTCTAACTTTCTATATTCTGGAGCAACTAGAAGGAAAAATCTGAAATGATGGTAAGGTAGCCCATGTCAAACTCTGGAATCTGTCCTGTAAATACTTGTTGAAAAATGCTCTGAAAATTATTGTTTTTCTCTTTCTTTGCTTTGTATATATGTTATATTATACAATAAAAAAGTTTCAAAAAGCAATACAGGAGGAAAAAACAGTAATAATTAGGACTTCTAAAGAATTCTAAGAGAATACTCATGATTTGCGTGTTCAATGTTAAGAGCTGTTATTTAGTAGATTCATTGTATTCTGTCATGTTGCAGAAATTCATCATGCTCACTATGCTAGAAATCTTTTAGTATTTTATAATATTTTAACAACATATCGTTAGAAAATGGCTTCTGTGTTGAAACAGAACAGATTTTAGGTGGGCACTTTCCATAATATATCTCTAGACATTTCTATATAGCCCCAGGGGCCAAAATCAGCTCTGGTTGAGAGACTGAGAACTGGAAACATATTTAGAGTTCCCAACAGTGTCCAAGCCCTTACTCAGGTCATACTTTTAGTCAGATACTTAAAATTTTGAATCCCACCGACTTATACAATTGTAGAATTTGTTCCACAGGACTGCTATTCTTCTAGAAATGATTTTGTAAGAATTCAATGAGAAAAACCTCTATAAATATGCTAAGCTCAGTTATGTTGCAGAAAGACATCAAATAAAACTTTTAATAAGCTGATGTTTTAAATGAAGAATCAACATTAATTGCAAAATGTGTTACAGCCATGATTATTTTTAATTGATTGGAAAAAAGTCTAACTTCATCAAGGGGTACACTGTTTATTGTTTCATATCCAAAGAGCCCAGTTTTCCATTTGGCTTAAAAGGAGAAAAGCAACGTTCCAGAGAAAAAAAGGGGCCATATCCATATCCAAAGTCAAGGTTTTTCTTGGAGATCCAACGAAATAGTGAGGAGGATTCATAATCATGGATGTGGGGACACTTTAATTCAGAGGATGGGAAGGGTGCTAGAAAGTTATATCTATGCAAGGGAGCTGGATCCACAAAGTGCAAAAGAAGCAAACCTGGATTCACCTGATGCAGCCTGGTCTCTTGGGAACAGAGCATGAGTGGGAACCATTTCCAATGTTTCCTGACCAGTGTCCCAAAGGGGACTGATGGCTCTGGAGTGAGGCAACATGTGAATGAGCTGATAAAGGACATACTGAGAAATGTGCTAATTGGGGATAGAGGGAATTGTGAGAATAAGCATCTAAAGAAAAGCTATAAATAACCCCTCGGTTGCTCTCCCTCCTTATATGCAATGGGACATTATCTTTGGGTTTCTAAATCTGGCTGGCAGGCAGATATCTGACTCCTTCCTACTATCTGATCTGGAGGCAAAATTTCCGTCTCCATTACCAACAACACATGAATGTTTTCAGACTTTCACAGGGAGATGTTCTTCTCAGAGATACCATCCAAGTGACCTGTAAAGTAAAGTAGAGGTTGTAGGAAAGTGATAGATAATGGATGCCAAGAACTTTTATCTAAGGTCATCAGAGATGCATGTGGCACAGTACAGAGCTGAGACATCACCTGACTTGATGCCTCCTTAAGTAAATAAGTTAATGTATTTACATGCAATGTACTTAAAATTTATTTCTATATAATGCAAAGATATTCAGAAACCTCTGTGAAAACAATAAAGAAAGCCAGTATATTCTCTACTTCCTTAGATTTTACGATAAATTGTAAAAGTCAGAATACATTGAAATAAGAAGTGCAAGTGAGGTATTGTTCTTAGGAATACATCAGAAGAAATAAACATCAGAGTAATAAATAGTATTAGCATGTGCATGTATTTAGAGAATTATTTGGAAGTGTTTTGTTTATTATATGAGGTAAAGAACCAGGACTGAAATATCCCCATTTGATTGTCAAAAACCAGATCAAAACATAAAATGCAGAAATTAGCTTTCTGAATTAATAATAGAAATTCAAGCATGTCCACTAGACCAGCAATGTTTGTTTGTATAAATATTAGTATAATTCTTTCTCTCTTTCTTCCTAGATATATCTGTCACATGGAATCAGAAAACAACACCCAGGTTTCAGAATTCCTTCTTCTAGGATTTTCGGAGGCACCAGGATTGCAGACCTTCCCCTTTGGACTCTTCCTGTCCATGTCACCATCTTCGGGAATCTGCTTATCTCCCTGGCCACCATCACCGACGCCCACCTCCACATGCCCATGTATTTCTTCCTCTCCAACCTGTCCTTTGCTGATATCTGTTTTATCTCCACCACCATCCCAAAGTTGCTGGTGAATCTTCAGACATAGAGAAAAGTCATCTCCTATGGAGCCTGCCTCACATAGCTGTCACTTTTTTTAATACTTTTTGCAGGTTTGGAGGACTTAGTCCTATCTGTGATGGCCTATTATCGCTTTGTGGCCATCTGTCACCCCTGCAAAATATGGTCACAATGAATCCCCATCTCTGTGTCCTGCTGGTTCTGGGATCCTGGATCATGGCTTCCTTGAATTCCTTCTTGCAAAACCCAATGGTGTCACAGCTCTCTTTCTGTGCACACTTGGAAATCCCCCACTTTTTCTGTGAACTTAGTCAGATGGTCCAACTTGCCTGTTCAGGCACCCTTATCAATGACATAGTGATGTATTTTGCAACTGGGATCCTAGGTGGGGTTCCACTCACTGGGATCCTTTTGTCTTATTCTAAAATTATTTCCTCCATACGTGCAATCTCTTCAGCTCAGAAGAAGTATAAAGCATTTTCCACTTGTGTTTCTCACCTCTCAGTTGTCTTCTTATTTTATTGCAAAAGTCTTGGGGTGTATTTTAGTTCTACTGCTACACATGACACATACTCAAATGCACCAGCCTCAGTGATGCTCACTGTGGTAACCCCCATCCTGAACCCCTTTATCTACAGTCTGAGGAATAAAGATAAAATAAGGGCTCTGAAAATATTCTTTGGAAGAAAGCCATAAGAGCATCATTTGTGCTGGAGCTGAGGAGGTGCCTGTAATTTCAGGCTCATAAAGAGATCTAGCAATTATGATGCCTTGAACCAAACATGGAATTAAGCAATATCTCTTTCTATTTATTTCAAAGTGTCTCATGTGTTTGATCTTAATCTACCTCAAGTATTAAGCTTTCTCATTATCTTACGTATTAGCAGTTTTTCTTATTGTTCTCTTTCCCATATTTCCCGTGTTTTTTCAATCTTGGAAGAGAAAGAACTTTTAAATTACAAATAGCATAAAAACACAGATTTAAAGAATATCTCATTGTCAATTGATATTTATAATCACAAGCGTTTTTGTTTGTTTTACTGAAAGAATGTTGGGAAGTTTTACTACTCTCATGGAAACAAGTACCCATGTTATCTAAGTTCATATTAGTTTAATCAAAGGACACTGCAGCTTTTCATTCTTTTGTCTGTCATTTAATTGTCTATCTTTACCTTAAAAAATCTTTCTACCACTGCATACTTTCATATACTGGTCCTTTTTATAGCAGATTATCAGATTTTACCTTTATAATTATGATCCTGTTATGTTCTTCAGAACATTGTCATCACTACTCATCATGGGTGGTCTCTGCATTGGGTGCTATAGACAAAGTTGTTTGTTGAATATATGTCCTTCAAGTAGAGTTTAGAAGGAAACCAAATTACAAATATATGATATGATATGGTCATCCATCACAAATGATCTTAATATTGGTGAAGAAAAATGTTCAATTATGCACTGCTTTACTAAAGAATGATTTATTGTCCATGATGTGGGTGTCCTCATTGGATTATGGAATCTTGGTGCACATATGTAAAGGTGCCCATATGCAAAAGCACCTTTTTTGGCATGCACGACTATGTTTTGTGTTCTATGTTCTTTATTGGCTCGTTTTCCCACTTCTGTTTGATGACTTCCAGTAGTGATTAAAAATGTGATTCTATCTATTCATCTAAGCAAATTGTTTGCCCTTTTTTGTAGCTATCATAAAAATACAGAAAGTCAGGTGAATGAACAAAGTTTGTACTTAGTTTATCATCCTTGTATTTTACTTATCATCAAACTGCTCTTATATACTCATGGTCAAAGGATCAGTGATGCAAGAGTCCAGATTCTTATCCACAAAATCCCTCTGGAAATTGAGGGTTCTGATTCAAGGTCACTTGTTATACCTGAAAAACACATATACCCTTCCAAACTCTCCTTGTATGGAATGGAACCTTACCTGGTCATTTATACGTACAATTATCTGAAGCAAAATTTAATAATTGATGATCATCAATACTGTCTTCAAATGTCTGAAATAATGTAAATAACCAGAATCAGAAGACTTCTCTCAACACCATTATATCTGTTAATGTTGACTATTGTTCATAAGAAGACACCCCAAACGTAAATGGCTTAAGATGCTGATTTTATGACTTGTGGGAGTCTATGGTATGGAGGGCTTTTGATGTCTTCTGCTTCCTCAGGAACCCTTTATGTTTATTATTGAGGCTGCATTGATCTTCTTGGTTAAGCTCTCTCACTTGTAGTCTGTCTATTGCCGGAAGGTTGGGCTATTATGACTTAATTTGGTCAACTGACCTGTCCTCCACATCATTCAGCAAGCTAGTTTGGTGTTTCTCTCCTTGCTGAGACAGGATTCCATGAATGAGCATCAGAAACAAACCAATGCCTCCTGAGGAACACGATCAATTCAGCCACACTCTATTGGGCAAAGCAAAAATATCACCAATCCATCCCTTATTCAATGGTGGCTAAATAAGCCCCATTTTTGATATGTGGAGCTTAATTTTCATATTGTAAAACATATGTATGCAAAGAAAGTTGGAAGACTGGTGTCATCTTAGCAAACAGTCTACTAGAGGTATACATTTCAACAAATAAATTTTATTGTGAAATTTCAAGAAGTAAGCCTGAAAGCATGACTTTTCCATTTTTTCCATCAACAACTGAATGGATTACTTGGAGGAGAAGTTAAGTGTTAATCTACAGGTTTAATGAGAAACTATTCAAATTCATCTCTAGAACCCCAAGGCTCTTCTAGATGCAAATATCTCTACCAGCCCCTCATCCCCAGCTCACCATTCCTAAGAGAAGAAGAAATACCTCTTTTTTTCCAGATTTCTCACTGAGTGCAGGAATACCATGTCTGGCCCATTGATGACTACAGCTAAATAAATCTTGCTTAAGGTTGATGTCTTAATGTATTTGTGTCTATGTTGCTATTTGTTTTATTGATTTACAATCTATCATATAAATTAAGGTTACTATTCCATAACTGGAGACTGTAGTGATAGACCCTCCTGGGAGATTAGACAATAGAAAGTTAAGAATTGGAAATGGAATGGAGTTCTGAAGTGCTAGATCCATTTCATGAGTGGGCTTACCATTCATAATTCTGAGGATTAAATGGAGATTGGGGGCTCAGGACACAATAGTTACCAGCAGCTAAGGCATGGAGTGATGTTGTAGTATCTCTGTCAGCTTTATGTGCATTTGAGATATAGGTGTCATGGCCTATTTCTAAATTTTCCTAAAATTATGCCAAAAATATATTTCTTGCTTTCATAGTGTCCTCTGCCATGCTCTTGGAGTTTTCTATATAACTCTCCTCTGAGATTTTATATTTCAAAGGACTTTCAATCATTACAGCAGTCATCAGAGAATGGAATTCTGAAACATTTTTTATTATCATGAAGTAAATGGGGATATAATCATTTTTAGAAAACCTGCATGCCATTTATAAGTGGTATAATTGAAACACTTCTGAACTGTGTCAAGACTGGTGAATTTAGTTAGAGATGGAAATAAGCTTCAGTAAAAGAACTCCAAATAAAAACAGTGTGGTATGGAAACAAAGGATTTCTTAGCCACACATCTCAGATTTAGGTAAAGTTATCCAGAGCTGGTACATCATCCAAATGATTTTTTAGGGACTTGATATTCATGATTTTTTCTGATCACTTGATTTTCCTTCTCATGGTCACAGAATATGAGCTCTCACTCCAGACATGGAATCTATTTCTCAGTCAGGAAGACTGGAAGAATAATGAAGGGTGGAGTACAAATGGAGCACCAGATGGATCACTGTAAAAGATTGAAGTGTAGCATATATATTTTTACAAGTGCCATATCATAAACTCATTGAATTTGTACAAACTAACAACTCCATGTCCCCAGAACCCAGTGTAATAAATAGAACATTACCAGCCCCAGAAGCTGCCTTGTGTGCCAAAATCTAATCACCACTCCCTTTCCGAGGGCCACCATGATCCACAATTCTAACAGCATAAAATTCTTTATATCTTTTATTTGATGTGATTCTGTCGGTCTATCAGATGTCTATCTGTCATAAAATTTCTCACTTTAGTAAGTTTAATGCATAACAATTAGCATTACAACTTGTACCCACAATTTGATTTTGTATAAATGGAACCATACCACACATGCTCTTTTGTGCGTGACTTTCAGTAGTCACATGATGAGGTTGTCCTTTTTTTTTAATTAGGAAAGTACATGTTTAGGAAGAAGTGCCACCTAAGACTTTAGCTTAAATATCTTTAGCCAAAATTCCTTCACATGGTATTTTTAGCATAATAATGGTCTTGCAAAGATGTTCATATTCTAGGCCCAAAAACCTGGGCGTAATGTAAACTACCTGGCCTATAACAATCAAGACAGCAGGTGGAATTTAAGTTTCTTTTCAACTGATCTTAAATGAAGAGATTACCTTGGATGTTCTGGGTGGGCCCAATGTAAAATCAAAGAACCGTAAATGCTGAGATGTAACACAGACAAGTCTGTGCCAGAGGATGTGATTGAGAAAGAACAGACTTTGTAGATGGAAGTGGACATTGAGCCCAGGAATTCTCTAAAATCTGGAAAATGCAAGGAAAACAAGTATATTCCTAGAGCCTTTACAATATATCACATCTCTTCTGACACAGGGATTTTAGATCAATTTGAACCTCTTTGGATTTTCCACCTCCAGAACTGAAAGATAATATTTGTGTTATTTTTGACCATTAATTTATGGTATTTTCTTACAGCAGAGACAGAAAAGTGATACATATTGTAAACCTTAGATTGCAGACTAAGTTGTATATTGCCCTAGTAACAAAACCAGATTTCTGCTATAATGCTAGAGCCCACATGTAACTGGAACTTTTCTGTGGTTTACACGAAGAATAATTGACAAGATAATTTTATAAAGAGGAATACATAAGAGAGATTTGACCCTCTTTTGTTAAATATGCAATTAAGCTGCGCTAAACACAAATTTGTGAAATTGTAACAGGTGAAATAAATATATATATTAATTACTCAAAATAATCACAAACCAATAAAGTGATGAAGTTTTGATTAAAAAGTGCTTTTAAAACCAATAAGAAAATGAAGCAATTTGAAGTAAATGGGTTTAGGGCTACTAGTTATTTCTCTGAGAAAAAAAATAAGTCTGCCTTCCCATATTAACACTAGTTATGATGATAATTGCTGTTGGAGAAAGACTTAAAGCACCATAAAATTTCGAGATGAAACATGGCTTACCTTTCTGATCTTAAACTGAGAATGGGAAAGCACAAAACAAATAACTGGTAAAAGAATTGATAGATTTGCGTTCATTAAGAAACTGCATGTCAAAACATTATCAAGTATGTCAAAGAAACCAGTGTGTAAATGCCTTTAATTAAAATTCATCTTAAAAAATATGATTGTACTATACTTTAAGTAACCCTGTATCTGTAGTTACCTGTGGGAAATTGCATCTGAGTCCCGGCATTGGTGTACACAATACGAACTCAGAGTAAGAATAAAACCTGAAGCAATTAAACAGACAGGAAAGTCTTCACCAATATCTTTCATGAATATAGATGCAAAAGTCCCCAACAAAATACTAGCAAACTGAAAGCAATAGCACATTTAAAAAGTTATACACCATGAGCAAGTGGGATTTATCCTTTGTATGAAACAGTGGTTCAACACAAGAAAATCAATTACTGCAATACACCACATCAACAGTTGGAAAAGGAAAATCCACACGATCATCTCAATTGATGCAGAAAAGTCTTTTGACAAAATACACCATTATTTTTTCTTGATAAAAGAAAGCATTTAGAAAGTTAGAAATTTAAAGGAACTTCATCAACGTGATAAAAGGGATATGTGAGAAGCTAACAGCTAGCTTACCACTTAATGGAGAAAGAATGAAATCTTTCCACCTAAGATCAAGAGCAAGACACTTTTATTTAACACTATACCAGAAAACCATCCAGCACAATTAGGAAAGAAAAAGAAATAAAAGGTATCCAAACTGGAAAGGAAGAAGTAAAGCATTCCTTATTTGCACTTGATAATATCCTATATACAGAAAAATCTGAAAATACACAACAAAGTCCCGCAGCTAATAAATGAATTCAATAAACTGAACAGGTGCAAGATCAATACATGCAGTAGTATTTCTATGCACAAGGAATGAACAATCAGATGATATCAAGAAAAAATTCCATTCCCAATTACAACTAAAAGAATCAAATATCTATCAATAAATCTCACCAAGGATGTTAAACGCTTGTACAAAAAACAAAACATTAAACATTACTAAAATAAGTTCATGAAGCCCTAAATATCAGAGGACATTCTCTGTTCAAGGATTGGAAAACTAAATAGTATTAAGATTTCAATATTAACCAAATTTATCTTCAGATTCAAAACAATAGCAAGCAAAGTTACAGCACAAGGAATGAACAATCAGAAGATATCAAGAAAAAAATTTCATTTTCAATGGCAACTAAAAGAATCAAATATCTATCAATAAATCTCACCAAGCGTGGTAAGTGCTTTTACAAAAAAAACAAAAAAATTACTAAAGGTTACTAAAATAAGTTCATGAAGCCCTAAACATTGGAGGACATTCTTTTTTCATGGACTGGACAACTAAATATTATTAACATTTCAATATTAGCCACATTTATCTACAGGTTCAATGCAATAGCAAGCAAAGTTACAACTGCCATCTTTGGGAAAATGGAAATGCCGATCATCAAATTTATATGGAAGGTTAAGGGGCCTGGAATAGCTAGAGCCATCTTGGAAAGAAGAATGATATTTGCAGACCCACACATCTGAAACTTAAAACTTAGTACAAAGTCACAGTAAACAAAACGGAATGGTATTGGCACATGGGCAGACATATAGACTTATGGAATAGAATTGGGGGCTCTGAGATCAGCCCTCACACTTATAGCTAACTGAGTTTAGACAGGGGTGAAAAGACAGTCAATTGGGAAATAATAGCCTCTTCCAAAAAATGTGGCTGATATAACTGGATGTCCATTTGCAAAAAAGGAGGACATGTTCCAAACACTATATACAAAAACAAACTCAAAATGGTTCAAAGTCCTCAATATGAGAACTAAGCTATTAAAATCCTAGAAGAAAACATAGGGAAGTATCTTCAGCAATCTCAGTTAGGTGATGCTTTCTTTGAATTTACACACAATGCACAAGCAACAAAAGAAAAAACAGACCCATGGAACTTAGAATTTAAAACTTGTTCACCTCAAATGACTTTATCATGAAAGTAAAACAATCATCTATGCAATTGGAGAACATATTTGGAGACCCTATTACTGAAAAATGTTTAATATCTGGAATATATGAAGAAATCCTTCAATTTAACAACAAAATGATTTAAAAAATTTTAATGGGCAAAAAACTTGAACAGACATGTCTCCAAAGAAGATAAACAAATGGCCAGAAAGCACATGAAAAGACATGATTAGGGTGGCTGCCGTGGCTCAGCAGGCAGAGCTCCGACCTGCCGTGCTGGAGGTCTGGAGTTCGATCCCTGGTGCCTCCTGCCCATATGCAAAATTTAAAAAAAAAAAGAAAAGAAAAGACATGATTAGCCATTAAGGATATGTAACTTAAAACTACAATGATATGACATTTAACACCCCCTGGAATAGATACTACAGTTTGGCAGTTCCTCAAAAATTTAAGTATACAATTACCATATGACCTGGCAGCCCCACTTCTAGGTATATGCCCAAAAGAATTGAAAGTAGGGACCCAATGTTGCACTTGCACAACAATGTTCATATCAGCATTATTCCCAATTGACAAGAGATGGAAGCAGCCCAAGCATCTATCAACCAATGAATGGACAAATGAAATGGGGCAAACACAATGGAATGGTATTCAGCCATAAAAAGGAATGAAGTTCTGATACATGAGACAAGGATTAACCTTGAAGACATCGTGTTGAGTGAACTAAGCCAGACACAAGAGGGCTAATAGTGTATCTTCCCACTGATATGAAATAATTAGAATAAGCAAACTCATAGTGTCAGAATATAGAACAAAGGTTACCAGGGTTGGTGAGGGGGTATGTGATACAGAGTTAATCCTTAAATATACACAAATTTCTACATGGGACAATGGAAAAGTTTTAGTAATTGGCCGTGGTAATGAGAGCACAACAGTATAAACATAACTAACCACACTAAATTATATATTTAAATGTAATTGAAAGAGGAATTTTGTTAGGTTGTATATATGGTACTGGAATAAAAAATTTTAAAATAATCTGTGTAACTACGTAAAATGAACAGTAAACCCTAAGTTAAATCATGGATGATAGTTAATTGCACAATTATAAAAAATTTGCTTTCATCAATTGTGACAAATGTTCCACAGCAAGCAAAGGGTTAATTAATTAGGAATGTCCCTCTTGTAAAGCAAGAAATACCATCTATTCCTGTATATAAATAATATTTGTTAATTAACCTTTATCTGCTAATATAGGTGGTACATGGGAATCCTGTATTTTATGCATGATCGTACTATAAACAATAAAAAAGTGTTCTAATAAATTAAAGAGGAAAAATCAGGAACAGAAGAAAATAAATATCAGTAGAAATTAGGCCTTTTAAGAATTCTAAGGGGGTATCCATGGTTAATGTAATTTTACTGTTATATTCTGGGTAGATTAGGACATTCATTGCATTCTGCCATGTTGCAAATTCCCGCCTAGCTCAGTATGATGAAAGTCCTTCAGCACTTCACAATACCAAAGTAAAAAAGATCAGTTGGAAAACAGATCCCTTTTGGAACTGGGCGAATTGAAGATGAGCACTCACACGGGCTATAGTGAATCCCAGGTTACTAAGAGTCCTGCAGCAGATGATTTGCTGCTGATTCTGATCAGAAATATCAACCAGCCAAATGGAAAACCATTCTACTGGTGTTGAAAAATGTCACATTTACTTGTATAATTGTATATATGCTACTACGATTAACATAACAAATTAAATTACTAAATAAAGTAAGAGCAAAGAAAACCTTACAAGCACCTCAGAAAGATTTTGCTCAAACCAAATATGTTGTCCACACAATTGTAGGATGGTGAGCAGCTCCCTAGTCTCTAACCACTGGATGCTCTTGGTGACCCCTCCACTGTTTCAAACATTGCCATGTTGCTACAGGGACCCAGAGTTCCCCTGGCTGAGAACCACTGGCTGAGAGAATGAGAATTGGAAACACCTTTACCAAATCCCCTATAATGTCCCAGTCCTTACTCCTTTTATAACTTTAGGAAGGTACTTAACACTTGGAACACCAGCCATTTCTGAAAATGTAGAATTGGGTCCATAGTACTATCACTATTATAAAATGAAGTTCTGTAAGATTTCAATGGAAAAATCCATATCAAGTGTTAAGTTCAGTAACATTGCATAAAGGGATCAAAATACATCTCTTAATTAAGAAATAGTACTTTTATAAAGGAATAGATGGTATTTCTTAACTTGTTTTACAAGAGGGACATTCCTAATTAACTGGATAGAAATATGATCAAGGGGCATATTGCTTTTGGTTCCATATCCAAGAAACATAAGCTCCCACTTAAAAAGAGAAATGATGTGATGCAATATTATGCAGCAGTAAGACGAAACGATTTCCTGAACCACATGACAAGATGGTTGAGCCTTGAGGACATTATGCTGAGTAAAATGCACCAGACATAAATTGACAGTACGATTCCACTTTTATGACCACAGTAAAGGTAAAATCAGAGGCTTATAATATAGAATACAGGGGACCTAGTAATACACGGAAGCTTGAGATGGTTGAACAGTTTACTAATGAGGTTGAACTTAATTGTAATGGTATGTGGGTACAGGGAGCTCACTAGTGGGTCTTTAAGTAATATTACCATATTGAAAGTGAACATGATTGAAAAAGGGTGTATAGACTCATGTATACCACAATTAACACTACAAATATTTGCATGAACTACTGCAAAGGTGAGTCATGTACAAAGAATATATAATTTTGGGCTATAGGAGGAAAAGTGATTTTGCATGCTCTGGTTTTGTTTACAAGGAAATCATCAACAGTATCACAGCAACAACAGGCTTAAATAGTGGGGGGAGGGACAAGAGTTAGGGGGAGGTTTGTACTTTCTTTTTGGTAGGGATATTTCTATTATTGGCTATCTTTTTCTTGGGAACAATGAAATTATTTAAAATTGAGAGTGTTGATGGACTGTTGACTTTGGACATTATACATGAGGCCCTGTAGATAGAGGTGGCTGAAAAATGTACTGACTGAGAAGTAGAATGATGAACGATGGTGGACAAATATGATCAAATATGATGCTACCACAAAAAGGAGTAAAATTGTGAGGCATGCAATTATGTGAATGAATCTGTGGGACATTTGGTGAAGCATAATAAGCCAGAAGCAAAAGAAGAACTATTGTATGATCTCATCTAGAAAATGCTTATAAGAAAACTGGGGCCTAGATTATAGACTCTTAAAGCAGCCACATTTATTCTGGAGTGGTAATTGCTCCTTCTGGATTTTAAGAGGCTGTTTTATATATGTACAACCTGGTATTTAGAAATAAGAATGCTGCTGATTGGGTTGGGATTAAGGTAAATCAGGAGACAGGAGTAAGGAAGACATTGTATTTATTTTAGAACTTCACCTACTATTGAAGACCAAATGGAAAAATTTTTATCATGTACAGAAGCTAGGTTTTCTGTAGCACATAATCTAACTCAACTGGTCTGGATAAATCATTTAGACAATCCAAACGCAAAGAGCCCAGAATAAGAATCAGACCCTTTAATCCTGTATAGCTTAAAGTAATGCCTAGCTACATCCCAGAGTATATTAAGCAGATAATCAAAAGTATTGGCAGAGTCCCTTGAGGGATAGGAGAAAATTTTTGGAACTGTTGCACTTTACCACTGGGGAAACCCGGGTATTGTGCCAAACCTTAGGAAGACCCAAATCAATAGGCCACGCCCGTGATCTTCTGGCTTGCTCATGTGAAGCTTACGTATGTGGCAGAGAAGCTTAGTCTTGCTATCAGTATGCCTAAGAGTCACCTCCAGAGGACGTCATTTGTTGCTCAGATGTGGCCTCTCTCTCTAACCCAACCCTACAAGTGAAACCATTGCCCTCTCCCCTAAGTGAGGCATGAAAACAAGGGATGAAAGTCTCCCTGGCAGCATGGGAGATGACCCCCAGGGATGAGGCTGGCCCTGGCACCATGGGATCAATACTGCCATCCTGACCAAAAAAGAGGAAAAGAAGTGTAACAAGTAAGGTATCAGTTGCTGAGAGTTCAAATAGAGCCGAGAGGCTACTCTGGAGGTAATTCTTATACATGCTTCAGTTAAACATTGCTACTATCATAACTTGCCAACCCCTAATCAAAACTATTCCTGATAATACTAAAGAACACTTAGGGCAATCTTTTAAGATTCTACAAAGGTTCCATGCTCCATGGTAACTCTCGAAAACCTACTACCTCCAGATATGTCCCTGGACCACATAGGTCCTGACGTACAGAGAGGCCACCCTTTCCAGAACATCAACTGGTTCCATCCCTGATCCCATATTATTGATACCCTCTTCCATCATGAAAAATTTACAATTGTAATAACCCAAATACCCCTTAAGAGTGGGAGAAAGATTAAAGGTGATGGTGGAGTTATACAGAGACGATGAGAATTAACAAATGAGTGTGAATGATGAATCATAAAACTGATATTTCTTTTAGTCTCCAGTACCTTAAAGAACCAAGAAATAAAAACCTAAAATTCTTGAATTGTAACCCATACCAACCTCAGAAATCTGTTGTACTACCAATTATTGTGATTTTCTTTGAAGTGTATTTTTTATGTATATATGTTATTTAAAGAGAAGCAAGAATATAACAGAGAAGAGCAAATTGAACAAATGAGTATGACTGCTAAATCGTTATATTAACATTTTTGTTGGTCTCCAGTTTCTTGGAGCAGCTAGAAGAAAAATGAAAAATCATCAAACTGTAACCCATTCCAAACTTTAAAATCTGTTCTATAACTACTTGTTAACATGTACTTGGAAAATTGTTGTTTTTTTATGTATGTTATATTTCACAATAAAAAAAGGTGTTAAAAAAGATGTTAGTGATGGTAGTCAAATGCAGTGAATACAATTATTACCAGTGGGTCATATACTTGGAAGTCATAAAAATATGAAATATTCAGTTTTATATTTGTTTTGCAATGGAAATAATTAATTTTTTAAATTTTTAATGTTTACTTTCAATTTAAATAATAGAAATGATAGTGCATTCATTAACTGAATAAACTGAGCACAAAACAATCATATAAGGTGAAATTAAATGAGACAGTCCATATAAGTTGGCAGAACCATGTAATGGTACATAAAATATCTAAATGTATTTTTATCATTAATAAACATTTTAAAAATGAAGGACTATATACAGGTCTTAATTTGTGTTATAAGCATCACATTCATAAGTGTTTGAGCAAAGCATCATCAAGCAAAAAAGTCTAGCATCTATGATTTTATGTCCAATGAGCACTGCTCTCCATTTCGTTGAAACAGACAATAGGAAACTTCTGGAGGAAAGAACAATGGCTGATTCCTCACCCAGAGTCAGTGCTTTGGATACCCAATAGACTAGTCAGTACATGTACCCCAGTCTTAGAACTTCGAGGAACTGTATGTGAAGGAATGGAAAGTCTTTTAGATGACTAGATATATGGAGGGAAGATGAGTCCATGAAGGATGAATAATAATCCTAAATTAATATGTCTTAGATACTGGTCTCTCAGGAACAAACAATCAGCAAGAAAATATTTTTCTGTACAGACTACTTTCCCAAAGGGATATAAGGGATCAGTGCTTGGATTAAAAAGAGGCAAATGTGCCAAAAACACAGCCATAAGAAAGCTGTAAATAACTCTTCTGTGGCCATCCCTCAGCTTATGCAACCTCAGCTAAATGGGACATGGTTTTGTCTTTGGGGTCCTAACTGGCTGGGGGACCCATGCCCGACTCCTTCATGCTGTCTTGTTTTGAGACAGAGCTTCAGTATCCTTCACCAAACGCCCAGGGAAGAAATAAAACTGTGACCTGCAGTCTTTCCTCTCGAAGTCAGCATCCAGGTTAGTTGGAGAGCCTTTTACATACTGCAGGAGGTGAAGGGTTGAATGGAAGCTGAGAGATTGTATTGGAGGTCATCTGAGTTTTAACTGAATTTTGCCCAGGACTGAGAGAGCTCCTTGATTGCTCCCCTGTTTGCTTAATTAATGATGCATTTAATATTTATTATATTTTTTAAAAGGAAGATTCCATTGAATTCAAATAATGCAGAAGGTCAGTGTTAACAAGTAAGCAATAAAAATGAAAGCTCAATTAGAATAATAAATGTGGGGGATAAAGTGAATCTAGAAAATCAGAAGATCTGTCCAAGGAGTTTGTAGTTAAGGCAAATAGGGAAAATTGAGGTATTAGCTATGGAAGTATATATTGTATGAAGTGAGGGCATTTCTTTTGTATTTTCGAGGCCAAATGCATTTGAGGATTTTTGTGTACTGATGGGAAAGTTCTAGTCCAATGCAGGTAGATGTTAAGCTGAAACATAAGTACATGAGACTGACCTTATCACATTGATTATTCACATGAAATATGAAAAATTTTGATTGGTGGAAAGGGGTATACTTAAACCTTTACTTAACTGTTATTCCTTTATTGATGAAGTTAAATATATGTTGGTTTATTACCCACTCAGTTTAGCCAATGCAAGTTCTTCACATTTTAATTTTTATTTCTGGGTGCTTAGGCATGAGCATTTTTAGTTTATATTTTTAAATTACATTCTTAGAAAAAAGAACTGGACGTTTTCCATCAATTTTCTTGTCCTCAAATTAGTTCTCTTTATCTATAAAGGTGTAGTTGAGTTAGAGTAGTTGAAAGATAGTAAACTTTGTGTGGTTCAGTCTATCATGCTATATGCTGTGTTTTATTGCTTCTCAAACTAAGAAAGTTATTTCATTTGAGTTAATAAATCACTCTTTAAGCACATAACATCTTGGTTTCACATCCTTGTTTTCCTTATGATATTTTTTCTTATTTTAGTTAGATCGTTTTCTAAAGGTTGCATCACCTAATAATTGCCATTATTTAGAAGAATACTTCTTTCCGAATCGACTACTTTTCACATTCATCTCATACTCAAGCATATTTAGATCCATATATCTTTATGTGGGATGAAATCAGAACTTCTGAGACTGTTTCCTCCAAGTATTTTTAAAAACTGTATTTATATCTATTTTTTCCAAGACTTTTTCTATTTAATTATCGATCTGCATCAGTATTATTTAAATATTGTTATTTAAAATCTTGTCTTTCCGAATGTAGATTTAGATATTCCATTCAATTTTGCCTAAAACAGTTGTATTGAAACAACTATATGTAACCTGGTTTCATTCTCTCTGCCAATTTTTCACTTTATAAATTCTTATTTTTTTAAAATTTGTTGTTTGGAAAATACAGAACTGTTTTTGCATAATTGTTCCCACACAATTTTTCCTAAAATATAAGCATGTGCAGTTCCTGTTCATTTGCATCATACATTTTACTGGAAAATGTAAATCACAGTTACAATTGTGCATATGACATAAAGTTCTCCAGTATATGTCATATGAAACAAAGACAAATCAGAATAAGAGGAAAGATTGTTGTGGTTTGTCCAGGATATTAGAGGGGATGATCTGGGAAGGACTTTTCATGTTGCACAAGGAACAGAACCAAGACTGGCAAGGGCCCTTTGGAATTGTCAAAAACAACAGGTCAAATCCCATAGCCCTAGAATAACAAATAAAAGATGAGTGCACAGGAAACTAAATGCGGGGGCTTTACTCCATCTGGGTTCATGAGAAGCCAGTGTTGTCAAATCACTGTGG